>CAUYRH010140079.1:0-33877 GCA_963574655.1 Perodicticus potto
TGGCTGGCGACCTGTAGAAGACTGAAACTGGACCCACACCTTTCACCACTAACGAAGATAGACTCTCACTGGATTAAAGATTTAAACTTAAGACATGAAACTATAAAAATACTAGAAGAAAGTGCAGGGAAAACTCTTGAAGGAATTGGCCTACGTGAATACATTATGAGGAGGACTCCCCATACAATTGAAGCAGTATCAAAAATACACTACTGGGACCTGATGAAACTAAAAAGCTTCTGCATGGCCAAGAACACAGTAAGTTTAGCAAGCAGACAGCCCTAAGAATGGGAGAAAATAGTTGCAGGTTATGCCTCCAACAAAGGTTTAATAACCAGAATCCACAAAGAACTCAAACATGTTAGCAAGAAAAGAACAAGTAATCCCATCTCAGGATGGGCAAAAGATATGAAGAGAAACTTCTCTAAAGAAGACAGGCGCATGGCCTCAGACACATGAAAAAATGCTCACTATCCTTAATCATCAGAGAAATGCAAATCAAAACTACTTTGAGATATCATCTAACTCCAGTAAGATTAGCCCACATAACAAAATCCCAAAACCAGAGATGTTGGCGTGGATGCGGAGACAGGGAACGCTTCTACATTGCTGGTGGGAATGCAAACTAATACGTTCCTTTTGGAAAGACGTTTGGAGAATACTCAGAGATCTAAAAATAGACTTACCATTTGATCCTATTGTTCCATTACTTGGTATATACCCAGAAGACCAAAATTCACATTATAACAAAGATATCTGTACCAGAACGTTTATTGCAGCCCAATTCATAATTGCTAAGTCATGGAAGAAGACCAAGTGCCCATTGACCCACGAATGGATTAATAAATTGTGGTACATGTACACCATGGAATATTATGCAGCCTTAAAGAAAGATGGACACTTTACCTCTTTCATGTTTACATGGATGGAGCTGGAACACATTCTTCTAGCAAAGTATCACAAGAATGGAAGAAAAATTATCCAATGTATTCGGCCCTGCTATAAGGAGATTTATAGCTTTCATATGAAGGCTATAACCCAACTATAGCACAAGAATATGGGGAAAGGGGCAAGGGAGGGTATGGTGGTGGAGAGAGGGTAAACGGTGGGATCACATTTATTGTGCATCTCAGAAAGGTACAGGTGAAACCTACTAAATGCAGAATACAAATGTTTTAATACAATATACGAGAAAATCCCATGGAGGTTATGTCGAACAGTTGGATGAAAATATTTCAGATTGTATATGAAGCCAGCACATTGTACCCCATGATTGCACTAATGTACACAGCTATTATTTAATAAAAAAAAGTACACAATGAGAGATTGTGTCTGAATGGTCGCTCATCTTTTCAATGTGATCGGATGAGGATGGTGCCTATCCCTAAGTGCTCAGTAATGAGATATTTCAGTGAAAGAACAAATGAATGAAGCAGTGAATGACACCACATTGATGACTCCCAGTCTTCGCTGGACTTTATCTAGGTAACACAGTGCAATAAGTTTGAACTTCTATTTTGTCAAACAAGGTTTACACATAATTTCTGAGCTTACACATCCTATGGGACCATTTCCATATTCTGTTGCCTAATCACTTGGATAAACTACTGCATCCCAAGATAAATTTACTTCCCTGTCAGATTAGCACAGTAACTTTGCTTCCTTACTTACTATACCTTTTTCTATCTTTAGTTCTATTTGAAGTAGGAAAAGTACTTTAAGGAGCAGGTGCATTGCACTTGTTAGAATTAATGAATGCACAGTTCCTAAAATGGTGCTGATGCTCAGTAAAATCTGAAAGTACCAGTACAGTCACAGCAGGAGCAGCAGGAGTAGTCACTGTTATTACTCAACTAACATTTTGTTTTTATTTCCTTAGTGTTTTGTGAAGACATTCACCATTTAGCATAGGGTTGAAGAGAGGGTCATTTAAGGAAACCAATAATTATAGTAATTATAGTAATATAAACACTATTTATCATGTGAGGACAATCTACCTGGGGAAATAAAACTATAATCTTCTAGAAATGGCTTTATATAACATGAAATACTTAAGGAAAACCCATAAAGTTTGTGGCTTGTACATTGAAATTAAGTTTTTACAATCACATTGCTAAATCTCGGTAAATACCTTAATAGCTAGGGCTAATTTCAGTAAGGAATTTCATATAATAAATATATATTTGCGAGAGACAGTGTGTGTTTATCAAACCAAGTTATTATATGGTAGCACCTAACACAGTGTTTGCCTCATAACAGGCACTAAAACTGCTACTTTTTTTTTTACCTCGCATAATATGTATTTTTTTAATCTTTTCATCAGAAATAATAATAAATCAACAGGGTTAAAATAAAAAATGGGATCAAAAATTATTCCATAAAATGTCATTTATTTTATATTATATGGTCCTGATAATTGAAATAACCCATTTCTAGATTCTCCTGGATATCATAATATTGCCTAAATCTTGTTTAAGCTTGTCACAAATTTCATTCTTGGATTTATTTTCTTGAAGTTTCTCTAAAGGAAAATAGAAGCTGTATCTCAAGTGTGTGTATGTGTGTGTTCAACTATTATTTTAGTTCTTTATTTTTTAGATGTTGTTACTATTCTTCATAAAACCCAGTAAGAGGGCATAATTGAAACTATTGACAAGACATTAAATATCAGAGATTTATGTACACAATCATGATATAATAAAAAAAAAGAATAAAAAAAAGACATTGAATATAAGGATGTTATTGGCCAACACTGCTCATAGTCATTTATAAGCCAACCTATTAGATGATCAGGATAATACGTGGTTGCCCTCTATAATTATCATGCTTATCTCAGTATAAAGACCAAATATTTTACCCCGAAAGTCATAAAACAAGTAATTAACCCTGGTGAAAACTACTAGTGAAATCTTGAGAAAAATTGTTTTCAGTCTCATTATCAGTTTTTATCAATTATATTTGTAGATTAAATCATGTCAGTAGATTTCAAATGTAGAGAACATGAGTGTATGTTTGAAAAATTAGGGTGCCTAGAATTCTCCTTGGGAGAAATAGTAGTTCTGGAGAAGGACTTAGGAATCTTATTGCATATAATGCATAGTATGGATGACCATGGACCTCCTTGTTGGTGCAACTCAATGCCAAATGAATAGCACTCAGTCCATTTGCATTGAACTGAGGGTCCTGGGAAGGTCAACACCAACAAGCCCTCCACATGGAGAGACAAGGGTGCAACCCCTTCCAATGTTCCTCACTGGCTTTTATTGAAATATCAGATGAGTGAAAATACAGAACAGTGGAAAGCTTCAAACAGAAAGTGAAGGTTAAAAAACAAGTTTATCTTTAGCTGCATGATTGAACTCTTAACATGTTCTTTTTATTGCACTTCTGTCTTGCCATTTTTTAATCACGACTAAATTTGAATTAGGGATGGGATAGTATGCTGTGTCTAGGGAATATTGTTGTTAGTATGCAAGGCTAGCAGTGATGCTTGGCTTTTTCTCAGTTCACTCTGTCCCTAATGCCTACCACTTTCAACCTTATGCTCTATCCTACACCTCACTTTGAAATTTCATAGGCCATTTATAAAATCTCCTCTAGTTCAACCATCTGAAAGTTCTGTTTTTTTTCATTCCCCCCCCCCCATATATTGCTTTTGAAAGTGGTACTCTTGCATTTTAAGCCATCATGACACAATCACTAAAGTGGATCAAATTGAGAACTCTTCTAACTACTCTGTTGCATCGCTCACAGCCTTTGAGGAAAGACCCTTCCTTGTCTTAGTCCATTTGTGATTCTGTAACTAAACAACATATAGTGAGTATTTTATCAACAGTAGCAATTTATTTATGATGGCTTTGGAGGTTTTAATGCTAAGAACAAGTCTCCAGCAGGTTGTGTGTCCTCAATATTAGGCCAGAAAAAAAGCAAGAGTGTTCTGCCTCTGAGCCCTTTGCAAAGGGTGCTAATTCCATTCATGGTGACATAGACCTCATGCTTAAAGAACACACTCCTTGGGCCAGCCACGGTGGCTCACACCTATAATCCTAGCACTCTGGGAGGCCAAGGCAGGTGGATTGCCTGAACTCACAGGTTCAAGACCAGCCTGAGCCAGAGCAAGACTTCGTCTCTAAAAAAAAAAAAAGAAAATAGTCAGGCTTTGTGGCAGGCACCTGTAGTCCCAGCTACTTGGGAAGCTGAGGCAAGAGAATTGCTTAAGCCCAGGAGTTTGAGGTTGCTGTAAGCTACGACACCATAGCACTCTACCAAGGGTGACAAAGTGAGACTCTGTCTCAAGAAAAAAATACAAAACAAAAAACACTCCTTAATATTATTGCATTGAATATTATGTTTTAGCATGAAATTTGGAGAGGATCCCATCATTCCAACAGTAGAAACTATGGAATGCAGTTTGTTTGTTTATTTCATATTAATACAAGGGGACAAATGATTAGGTTATAATGCTTTAATTTATTATGTAATATCCCTGTTGCAGTTGTGACCTGTTTGTACCCTTACATTGTGCCCATAAAGGAGATGCAATTTTGAACATTTGCACTGGGCATTCCATTTTGCTTTCTGTAGAATTTTTCTCAGTGAATCACAGGGTCCTTGGAAAACTTGGTTTGTCTTAGTTAAAAGTTTGGGTCCCATATGAACCTACATCTCACATAGGTGAAATAAGACTAAAAATAAAATGTATCTTTAATTTTCAGACAGTAAATTTTTCAGGACATAAAACATTAAGGCAGCTCAGTGCAAAAGGCCCCATGATCTATGCCACTGTGTGTGTGTCTGTGCATAGGTGGGTTGATGATGGTGTCTGACGTTGTGATCCGTAATGCAGTTTCCTGGGGTGTTCCTTTCACACAAAATATTCTTACTCTTTCGAGTTCATGATGATTTTTAAAAATATTTTACTGACATCAAGACTTGATTTAATTTTTTTAAAATCCTAGATAATATCAGCTGAAATACATATATATCAGAATTAGAAAACACTTAAGTCATAGAGTCCAAAATCTAACATTGTGCATTGATTAAGAAAAACAAAGCAAACATTTCTATAATCAAATGATTCAGTGAGTTACCTAAATATGCAATGGATTTACTTACCTATGTACCTTTGGTTATTTGTTCTATTATTTTGTTTTTTCTCATTAAATAATAACAGTGTACATTAATGCACTTATGGGGTACAATGTGCTTATTTTATATACAATTTGGAAAGCTTACATCAAACTGGTTAACATAGTCTTCACTTCACTTAATTATTATGTTAAGACATTTATACTCTACTCTTAATAGGTTTGACGTGTACCCTTGCAATATGCACCATAGTTGAGGTCCCACTGATTACCCTCCCTCCTTTCAACCTTCCCCTGCCCTTCCCCTCCTCTTCCCTCCTTCATCCTGGACTATAGTTGTGTTTTATCTTTCATATGAAAGTGTGGGTGATTATATATTGGTTTAATAATAGTACTGAGTACATTGGATACTTTTTCTTCCATTCTTGAGATACTTTACTAAGAAGAATATGTTCCAGCTTCATCCATGTAAACATAAAAGAGGTAAAGTCTCCATCATTTTTTAAGGCTGCACAATATTCCATGGTATACATAACCACAATTTTTTAATCAGTTCATGGATCAATGGGCAATGGGCTTCTTCCATGACTGGCAATAATGAATTGGGCTGCAATAAAGATTGTGATGCAAATTTGTTTGTTGCAAAGTGATTTTTGGTCTTCTAGATATATATGTAGTAGAGAAATTGCAGGATTGAGCAGCAGGTCTGGTTTTAGTTCCCTAAGTGTTCTCCAAACTTCTTTTCAAAAAGAACGTGTTAGCTTGCATTCCCAACAGCAGTGCGGAAGTGTTCCCTTTTCTCCACATCCATGCCAGTGTCTGTAGTTTGGGGATTTTGTTATGTGGGCCACTCTTACTGGAGTTAGATGATATCTAAAATTGGTTTTGATTTATATTTTTCTAATGATTAAATATGATGAGCATTTTTTCATGTGTCCATAGGCCATGCACCTGTCTTCTTCAGAGAAGGTTCTGTTCCAATCTCTTCCTTGCAATGAAATGGGATCATTTGTTCTTTTCTTATTAATTAGGTTGAGTTCTCTGTGGATTCTAGTTAGCAAACCTTTATCAGAAACATAACTTGAAAATATCTTCTCCCATTCTGAGTGCTGTCTTCTTCTTTGCTTACTGTGTTCTTGACTGTGCAGAAGATTTTTAGTTTGATCATATCCTAGTAATGTATTTTTGGTGGTGGTTCAATTGCCTGAGTGGTCCTCCTCATAAAATATTCTCCCAGACCAATTTCTTCAACTTTTCCCCTGTGCTCTCTCCCAGTATGTTTGTAGTTTCATATCTTCAGTTTAAATCTTTTATCAAGTGAGAATCAATTTTTGTTAATGTGAAAGATGTGGGTTCAGTTTCAGTCTTCTACAAGTCACCAGCCAATTCACCCAGCACCATTTGTTAAATAGGGACTCTTCCCCCATTTATGTTTTTGATAGGCTTATCAAAGATCAAATGATGATAAGTGTCTAGGTTCATCTCTTGGTTCTGTATTCTGTTCCATATATCTACCTCTCTGTTTTTGTGCCATCACCATGCTGTTTTGATCACTATAGATTTATAGTATAGTCTGAAGTCTGGTAGCATGATTCCTCCTGCTTTGTTTTTATTTCTGAGTAATGTCTTGGCTATTAGAGGTTTTTTCTGATTCCATATAAAATAAAGTACTATTTTTTCCAGATCTTTAAAGTATGACATGGTGCTTTAATAGGGATTGCATTAAATTTTGTATATTGCTTTGTGTAGTATGGACATTTTAACAATGTTGATTGTTCCCAGCCATGAGCATGGTATGTTTTTCCATTTATTAACATCTTCAGCTATTTCTTTTCTCAGAGTTTCATAATTCTCTTTATAGAGATCTCTCACGTTTTTTGTTAGGTAAAAATTCCCAAATATTTCATCTTCTTTGGCACTACTGTAAAAGGAATAGAGTCCTTGACTATTTTTTTCAGCTTCACTATTGTTGTTATATATTAAAGCTACCAATTTGTGAGTATTGATTTTGTATCCAGAGATGCTTCTGTATTCCTTGATCCCTTCTAAGAGTTTTGTAATTGAGTCCCTGGGATTTTCCAGGTATAGTATAATATCATCTACAAAGAGTGAGAGTTTTATCTCCTCGGACCCCATTTGGATACCCTTGATCACCTTCTTTTGCCGGATTGTGTTGGCTAAGACTTCCATTACAATGTTAAAAAGTAGTGGAGACAATGGGCATCCTTGCCTGGTACCTGGTATGAGTGGAAATGTTTTCAGTTTTACTCCATTCAATATGATATTGGCTGTGGGTTTGCTGTAGATGGCCTCTTATCAGTTTTTAGAAATGACCCATGTAAGCCGATTTTCTTAAGTGTTGTGATCATGAAGGGATACTGGATATTATCAAAAGCTTTTTCTGCATCAATTGAGAGAATCATAGGGTCTTTGTTTTCTAATTTGTTTATGTGTTGTATTATATTTATAGATTTATGTATATTGAACCAACCTTTAGACCCTGGGATAAAACCATTGTGGTCATAGTGTATAATTTGTTTGATGTGTTCCTGGATTCTGTTGGCTAGGATCTTATTGAATATTTTTGCATCTGTATTCATGAATGATATTGGTTTATAATTTTCTTTCATTGTTGAGTATTTTCCTGGTTTGGGGATCAGGGTGATATTTGCTTTGTGGACTGTGTTGGGAAGTATTCCTTCTTTTTCTATTTTGGAAAAAAGTTATGCAATATAGGTACTAATTCCTCTTTAAAGGTTTGGTAGAATTCAGATGTGAAGCCATCTGGTCCCAGACTTATCTTTTTGGGGGGATTTTGTATAGTTGATGCTATTTCAGTACTTGACATAGGTCTATTCAACATTTCCAATTCTTTCTGGTTGAGCTGAGGAAGGTAGCGAGGTTCAAAGTATTGGTCTGTTTCCTTCAGATTTTCATATTTCTGAGAGTAGAGATTTTTATAGTATTCGTTAAGGATTTTTTGAATTTCTGAGTTGTCAATTGTTATTTTGCCTTTGTCATTTCTGACTGATGATATTAGGGATTTTACTTTTCTGTTTCTGGTAAGGTTACCCAAAGGTTTATCAATTTCATTAATCTTTTCAAAAAACCAACTTTTTGATTCCTTGATCGTTGAATGATTCTTTTGTTTTCAGTTTCATTTAATTCTGCTCTAATTTTGGTTATTTCTTTCCTTCTGCTGTATTTGGGGTTGGGATATTACTCCTTTTCCAGTTGCTTGAGATGTCCCATTATGTTGTTGACTTCCTCTCTTTCTGTTCTCTTGAGGAAGCCTTGCAATGCTATAGATTTTCCTCTTAGGACTGCTTTTGCAGTATCCCACAGGTTCTGATAATTTGTGTCTTCATTGATGTTTTGTTCCAAAAATTTGGTAATTTCCTTCTTAATGTCATCTGTGACCCAGCTATCATTCAGCATAAGGTTATTTAGTTTCCAAGACTATGTTTGAGTATGAAGATTCCTGTTGTTGAGTTCAACTTTTATTCCCTGATAGTCCAAGAAAATACAAGGAATACTTTCTATTCTTTTATATTTGCTGAGGTTAGACTTGTGACCTAAGATGTGATCAATTTTAGAGGACGTTCCCTGGGGTGATGGGAAGAATGTGTATTCAGTTTTATTAGAATGAAATATTCTGTAGATATCTGTTAAGTCCATTTGCTATAGGGTCAAGTTTAAGTCCAATATTTATTTGTTTAGTTTATTGTTGGAGGATCTAAGCAACACTGCCAAAGGGGTGTTAAAATCTCTGACTATTATGGTGCAAGAAAATATCAAATTGTTCATGTATGTTAGGGTTTCCTTTATAAATTGAGGAGCCTTCTGGTTGGGTGCATATATGTTAATAATTCTGTTCTATTATTTTGAATGCTCTGTCTTTTGAAAATCATATGTACTCTTCAAGAGCCATTCTAATGGCTTATTCTCCCTTTTATCATTACTGTTACATTCAAATGAATGTGAATTATCTCTGCTTCTGTGTCACTGGAACAAATTCTAGTACTGACAGAATGTTCTCCTATATTTAGTGTTAAACGAATATTTTCAATCAAACCTCATGGCCTGTGAATTCTAACTTTTTAAACTTCTCTTGAATCTGTGTACATTTTTTCTGTTTTAACAGCTGCAACTGTCATTTAAGGCCATCACCTGTTCTGTGGATAAGGAAGCAACCTGTTTACTTGCTGCCCTGACTTTACTCAGGCCACACACACACATTCTCTATGAGACCAGAATGATAGTCTGAAATACAGATTAAACTGTCACTCTATAGCTTGTGATGGCTCTCCATTCCCCTTAGAATAAAATTTGCACTCTTCAAAATGACATGGTCAGGCCTTTCAACCTGCTTTTCTCTGAACCTCCTCTCTCTCCCTTCCCTTTCCCCCTTGCTTCTAGCCCTACTTTCCAGTGATGCTAAAGTTTTTTCTAGCTTCTGGATTTTTCTACAGATATTAGAAACCCTCCAAAAGTTTCATCTCTCCCATTTTATTTGGTCAATTCCTGATTAATCTTCAAGAACTGGCTTAGGTATCACATCCCAGGGAAGGTCCTCTCAGCTCTCCAACCTGACCCCAGGCCTGAGTAAGAAAACCTTCCTATATTCTGCATGGGCTTTGCACACTTCCCACACCATGACACTTCTTATACTCTAGAAGTACTTTTGCACTTCACAGCTCCCTTTTTACTTCACTTGTCATTTATCCCTAGAGCTGACACTATGTCTACCATGTAGTAACAGTTTTACGAACTTAGATGTATTGAAATAACTGTACTAGGCTTATGCTTTTCTTGGCACACAAAGAAAAAGAGAGGCTTTTGGGCTGGAGTCAGCTGTAAACCTTGAGGGATACACATGAATTCATTTTTTCCATCCCCAGTATATAACACTGGACCATCATGCCTCACATCTGTCCTATAAACTTCAATGACCTGACATTGAAGGGACAACAACTACATGAATTTTGCCAGTATGTTGAATTCACTAGGTCCAATGTGAACTAAGTACAGAGATATATATGATGAAATAACATGGAAATCTTTCATTTTCATCAAGATAGAAATTACTTTGAAAAGAATGAATATCATCTTTTTTTCTCACGTCAGAGTATTTCCATCTAATTTTTGGCAGGGATGTTATGTTTTGTATGGGTAGGATGGCAGTTTAAATGATGTGACGTCTACCTTTTGTTTCAAGAAATGGTATAGTGATGAGGATGATGTTAGGATACCCTTAGAGATTAGGCAGCCATATGGTTGATTGTTAATATGGGTGAGTAATTAAATGAATATATCTCACAGATAACAAACAATGCAATGGTAACTTTCTATATGATTGTAAGTCTTTAGAGTCCTGATCTAGAATTCTTTTTCTCAATCCTGTAACATTCAATATTTTCCTGAACATCTGGGATGAATTGTAAAACAAACAAACAAGAAAAAATTCTTTCAACATTTATAAATATAAATGGAGCTGAAAAGAGTAGTATTTGCAATTCATGTATTCTTCAATACTCATTTAATACATGTGCATTGTAGATTTATTCTGTATATTTACAGAGTATACCCAGTGTGTGTCAGGCATTGTGGTGGTTTCTGTAGAAATCTTAAAACATAACTGTGAACAAGCCATATTCTCTGCCTTCTGATGCCTTACCCTACATCTGCTAAGTAGACAAAAATCAAAAGATTACAGCAAGAATTATTTAATTACAATTGGAATGCACAGCTGAATGGGATGAGGAAGGAAATTTAATTTATTTAAGACAGCATCATAATATATGTGCTGAGTAGCTGAAAGTAATCTACTTCATTTATAACATCAAGAGCTTCTGTAATGAGCAGACTATAACAGAATTGAATTGAATATAGGTTGATCCTAAACTGAATTCGAAGTCATCACCTTTAGAGGAACTGAAGGGAAATGATCCCTTGTTGGCAATATCCCCAACACAGTTGGAGAAACAAAATCTTTAATGTAGAGAAGAAAGGATTTGAAGGGATAATGAGAGCTATCTGCAAATATTTGAATAGCTGAGACATGGAAAGAAGTCTGCATTTATTTTGTGATTTTTCCGGAGGGCAGAACAAAGACCTATGATGGGAAGCATAGGAAGGCAGATTTCTGTTCTTTAACAGCTGAAACTGTGTGAATATGGAACAGGCTGCCCTGAGGGAGCCATTGGCAGTTTTAAAGCAAGCGAATATCCCAAGCAGAACTGCAGAGTCTCTGAAGTTAGAGCAGTCTCAGTAGAACTGTTGGGGGATGGGCAGCCTCTGTGCTCAGGATGTTGGGGCTCCTCAGAGCGGGTTTTGTCTGTCTCTGGCTGTGAAATTCTTGGATCGCTGACAGAGGGTTTTTCTGGTTCTAGGATAAATCCTTTGGCTGAAATTGTAATAATTTACTAGAATAGAAGAAAGAGAAATATCTCCTGCCTTCTATAGAAAGAGGCATCCTGTAACTGGGAATTGAAATCTTTCATTCTTTCATTCAGTCATTCGCCCCAACATGCAGACTATGACATTTCATGGTTTGGAAGATATATAGATGAACTAATTGTGGTTTTTGACAGCAAGTAGCTTATAATCTAAGAGAGAGGACCGACATAAATGAATTGCTACAGTCCAGATAAGGAGGTATTTATTATAATGGAAGTATTAAGACCTGTAAGGTAAGCTGGAGAGTTGAGAAGAATTTTTCAAGTGTGGGGAAATGATTTTCACTGTTTTCAATAATTACCATCAATTAAATATTTCTTTGGAAGGTATATGCCAATCATAATGTAAGTATTAGGTAGTTTAGAAGTAGACCTTATGAAAAGGAAGTTATTTGAGATTATTAAATACATTGATCATGCTAGTAAAATGTTGCATTCTAGCGGTATTGTTTTTTGATGATTCAAGTCGAAACACTCATGAATATGTTCGCAGTCCCTAGTCAGTATCATTTCCAAGTGATATGCCAATACGTTTGTCTGTATGCACTTACATAATGCTTCCATATTTATCTCACTCTCCTCTTATCATCTCTTTGCTCAATTCAAGAAACCAACCCTGTTTTTCTCTCCCCCCTGTTCATTAGTTGTAAAATTATGTATTGTGCATTAAAGGTACAATTAGTTGTATAGCTGCTCTGACATTTCACTATGTATCTGAAGATTGGAGTTTGACTTGTTCTTCCTCCCCCACAGATTCTAAGGCTAACTATAATTCCAACTCTCCTTGTAATATTTCAAGATAAGGCCAATGAAGTGGGTACCTCCTAATGTGTGTGGTTGATTCTAAAAACTGAAGGAACTGAAGTCTGCAGTACACAACAAATCAGTCATATGCTAATGCTAATATCATCTCCAACAAAGATTTATATGTTACATACTTATCATTCTAGAAAGTAAATAATAATTTTAAAATTCTTATGTTTACAGAGTAATAAGAGAGCTTTTGTGAAAATTTCACAGGGTTTTGAAAAACGCAAACCTGGCATTGGATATGGGCTTGACTATTTATTTGAATTCAACCAATTTAATGAGACCATATGAACTGGTGTTTTCAGCCTCCTGTTGCATGAGGGTAGTAATACGTTTTATGTAATCAGACGTTTTGTATGTAAATGGTCTCAAACAGTGTGTGGCATGAAAATAATTCTTAATGAATGTAGTCATCACTGTAATAATATTGATCAGATAAAAATAGAAAAGTTAAAGTATTTGAGAGATAAATAATAAATCATCAAAATAATAAAAAATGAGACCTGAATAATATCTTTGTGCATATAGATTTTAAAAGATAATATAATCAAAGAACTTCTTATAACCATCATTTAGTGAAACAATATTGCAAATATCAACTCTGGTGGTTGATTTAGTATTTTTAATGTGTGAAGGTGTATCTTGAGGAATATGACTGGCACTTGGTACATTCTCATCTTCATAATGCTTCAAGTTGTCTCCATAAATAAATGTACAGCACTGGGTAAGCATTGTGGAGGAAATGAGCAAGTGCTGTGGTGCCTGACCTCAAGGGGCTTATTTCAGTGGTAGATATATAGCTTTTTCTTGGAAATTGTAATGCAAATAAAAATTACCTTTATTGATTAAGCAGATTAGGTACTGTTAAGGAATAAAGGACAAATAAGGACAGGGTTGTGGTGGCTCAGTTCTATAATTCCAACACTTTCCTGTGGCTGAGGCTAAGCTGGGAAGATTACTTGAGGCTATGAGTTCAAGAAAACCCTGAACAACAGAGTGAGGCTCTGTCTCTACTAAAAAATTTAAAATAATGAATAAATAATCTAGGTATAGTGGTACATGCTTGCAGGCTTACCTACTGAGAAGGCTAATGCAGGAGCAGTCTTTGATCTCAGGAGTTAGAGGGTGCAGTGAGCTATGACATATTGTTGCACCACTGAACTCAAGCCTGGGTAACAGACTGAGTCCCTGTTCCATTAAAAAAACGGAAAATAAATAAAAATTAAAATTAAAATGATGACTTTAATTTTAAGGACAGAAAACAGAAAGATTGGGTATGTATGAATTATGGAAGAGGTAGTGACTCAGTACTGTATATTTCATTACTCTTTTTTACTCAGAATTAAATATGTACTTGCTTCCATTTTGCTACCCATTAATATTTAAAGTCATAAATGGAGCAAGGGAAATCTCCATGTATTTCTGGAAATGAATGTTCTCTGAGATCACTCTTGTACCAGAAGCCAGAAGTCCTTTTTAAAGAGATTCTATGAGTCAGAACATTTTACACATGTGCCTCAGAATAAGAATGGCCAGTGCTTTCCACCTCATCCTATTATACAGTTTTATCACAGCCATGAACTATATTTACCAACAGTGTTATGTCCTAGCTTGACACTCCGTTGCCCATAGTGATCATAAAACAGGAGGAGGAAATGATGGGAACAATGCCTGGTGCAATCACACATATTTGCAAATTGTCAGCTTATCATCTCTGAATGTTTTTCTCAGAGGTGCTTCACTGGAGAAATTACTTCTATTTTATTTTAACTAGAGATAATTATCAGGTTATTTTTATGGTATATTTTAATACTTAGATGCAAATATTTGAAGGTCAATATGCAAATCATTTTTGGACAAACTATTATATGAACTTGGTTTAAATGCATTTTCTTAAAATTGCATAATTTTCCAATTTCAGTATAATTATTCTGTATTATTGCAAGTGAATCTTATTGTTATAAGCCATATGAAAATGTTATCCTAGAGAAATAATTTTAGGAATTTTGAAATTAATATAATAGGAAACTAATTTCTGATTTAGGAATGTCATACTTTCAATGCACTAATTTCAGAAACTATATATATGTGTGCATATCCTTTAACTACATTGATCTATGAATTTTCTTACTATTTTTGTCAAAATCAGAACAAAGGGTTTGGTTTAGTGGGGAGAATTCACACATAATGGCTTCTGCACAAATCAGTAAGAATATGTTCACTAAGTTACAGCATCCTAGCACTTACTGTCAGCTTCACAGTGGCAGACCCATGCAAACATGGACAACTGATGGTTGACAGAGGTGAAACAATAATTAAATAAAGAAAGGACAGTCTTTCAAACAAATAAGCCTAGGACAACAAGGAAGCCATATGCCAAAAATTATTGTATGACTTCTGACATTGTATATAAAGAAATTAACTCAAAATAGCTATTAGACCTAGATATAAAAGTAAAACTATAAAAGTCTAACGTGATGTATTCGTAACTTTGAGGTAGGCAGTGATTTCTAGAAATAGCACCCAAAGTCTGATTTGTACAATAAAGATAATCAGAAACTCTAAATTCCTAGAAGAAATCATAGGGGAAAGGCTAATTGACATTGGCCTCAACAGTGATTTCTTTGGATATTATACCAAAAGCTTTGGCAGCAAAAACAGAAATAAACAAATGGGGCTACATTTTGGACCTCATTATGAATGTGTATATAAGCATTATTTGTATTTACAAAACACTGACACAAATCACATATATTCCAGTGAGTGAACTGATAATCAAATAGTGTGACTTCCACATAAAGAAATTCACTGCTTAGTGATGGAAAGGATCACATTTTTGATAGTCATGAAAATGCAGTTAATTCTCAAATGTATTTTGCCAAGTAAAATAAACTAATCTAAAAAGTTATGTAGCATATCATTATATTATGTGGCTTTCTGGAAAAGATAAAACATATTGGTAAGAAGTACGTATCATTGATTTTGATGCATTAAGGATGAACAGAGAGGCTGCATACGAATGGGCAAGATGAGGAAATTCTTCAGGGTGGTATAATTTTTTAATATGAGGTGATTATAAGAATCTAATGAACAAGTCAAAACTCATTGAACTGGACACCAAAACAATGTATTTCACTCTGTTTAAATTAAAAAATCAAGCAGTAGTATAAGAAGACAATACGTGGGAGGGCTATCCCTTGCAAAAAATATGGCTTTTATAATGACAATAGTAAGTACCTAGCAAATAGCATCTTGGGATTAATGAACTCAAAACTTTGGGGGAAAAAACTCAGTTTGATGTGCAGAGTAAATCATGATATTTAAGATACTATTTTTAAAATATGAAGATGCAAGTGATATTAAAAGTCAAGTTTTGACTTTCTATAAAATGATCACTAAAAAAAACATAGCTGGAAATAATAGTAAATTAACAATTAGTAATACATACATAGTAATTGAACAGTTAAGAACAACATAATATCCTATGTTTACTGTATATAGTATTTCTTTAAAAATGGATTGGCTTCTTAAAACACTGTAGTGCCAACAATTTTTTTCAACCTGAACTGTTTGACAAAAGTTATCCGGAATTAATATTAGGTTCTGTTTTCTTCTAACATTAGTAAAATAATTTTTCACATTCTTAAGCTTTTGAATTTAATTTTTCAATCATAACATATCAAACTATTTTCAAAAACAGATGTATAAATTTTTATCCTTTGTCACAGCCTGGGAGATACCCACAAGTAAGAACAGCAGCAGGTGGCATGGAGTGGGAAGTTCTGTGGTTACAAATGTTCATGCGAGGCTAAAAATATAGAACAGGTTGTGCCCTGAGGCAGTCGCGCTTAGACTAGCCCTGGTGTGTGTGGGTTAAGATTCTACACATCAACAAAATTGCTTCTAGTTAAGTCTCTGATTTTACTAATGACAGTGTATGG
Source organism: Perodicticus potto (assembly GCA_963574655.1). Classification (NCBI taxonomy): domain Eukaryota; kingdom Metazoa; phylum Chordata; class Mammalia; order Primates; family Lorisidae; genus Perodicticus; species Perodicticus potto. The sequence continues at coordinate 16,297 of CAUYRH010140079.1, forward strand.
TTCAAAGAGATTGGACCAGATTTTTAGTTTTTCAAGATGCCATCATAAACATATGAGATACTGTGGGCGTCCTCAGAACTTCACCACCTCTGTCACAGGTTGCAATCCAGTTTTTCTTGCTGAATCCATGCAATGCGACCATAATCCAAATGCCATTTTTGAGCTTCTCAGAGTGAAACACTCTGTACTACTCTTCATATTTCTCTTGGCAGTAGTATAAACATTGTAACTTTGAAGCTTGCCAGAAACACTGTAAGATTTAAATCCTGATCTAAACCCAAGATTCATTCTTATTGGAAATCCTTCCATGAGGCAGGCAGGGATGATCAAGAGTTCCATCTTAAACCTACACACACACACAAATACATGCACACTCACACATGTTGACTGTGGTGTGAGAAGTACCAATATGGTTTTCTTAATAACTGCAAGATATTCAAAGGTTTCATTTTCATGACTTGGTTTAAAGCAGTGGGAAGCGTGGCTATGCCATTACTTCGATTTTGCTATTGAGGTCTACCAGAGGCCACGGCAGGGCTAAAAATAAATAACAAATATTTTTGTTACACTTGCCAGCCAGCCATGTGCTATATCCAGGTGAATGTGAATTTGATGGTGGATGAAATTGCCTTACTTTTTCCCTAACTTAATTCAAAGGACAACCTAAGATGGAATCCAGATCCTAAAAGTATCTTGTCCATTCTGGTGGAAAGTTTAAACAGTTGTTTGGGTCACAACATACGAGATATGAAGAGGCTTAGATTTCAGGAACACGTGTTGTGATGAACTTTCAATTGTCATAATACCTCCAATAATCAGTAGTTAGTGCTTTCATCCAGATCATCACAAATCTTTCTCCCAATAAATCCACTGTTTCCATCTGCATAATGAAAGTCTATGGTATATTAGAGAATAACGTTCACAGTTTCAAAGATATCTGGAGGTCATTTTAAAAGAATATTTGCACCTGCTCAAGGTTATTTGTGAAGCTGGTGGTAACAGGAGACTACATCTCCTCTTGGCATTCCTGTGACTTTAAAATACACAGTAATTGGCTAGCAATTGGAATATTTATTTGTTACTTATTCTTATTTAAGGCTTGTTAGAGGTTATGCTTAGACTGGCAGTTCAGGATGAACATTTTTTTCCTGTTTGGTGTTTTCAGTAAGAATCATTGTAAGTTTGCAACACGGTGTTTGGTACAATGGTTGCCACTGCCACTGGGTTTGAATTCTCTATGAGAGTATATAGAGAATCTACTAATTTCTAATTGTTCAATCTTGGGCATTGATGGCATGAATTCTTACTCGAATTGCTGCTGTCTTTTGAGCAAGGGGTCTCTTTCCTTCAAGCACTTTTTCAGGGGCTCTTTCACATAGTTAGTAGTCTTGTTCACCCAGATACATCCTTTTTTTTTTTTTTTGAGACAGAGTCTCACTATGTCACCCTTAGTAGAGTGCCGTGGTGCCACAGTTCAGAGTAACCTCAAACTCTTGGGCTTAAACGATTCTTTTGCCTCAGACTCTTGAGCAGCTGGGACTACAAGTGCCCACCACAACGCCTGGCTATTTTTTGGTTGTAGTTGCCATTGGTGTTTAGCAGGTTCAGGCTGGGCGCGAACTCACCACGTTTGCTTAATGCAGCCAGCGCCCTACTCACTATGCTATGAGCGCAGAGCCCCAGATGCATCATTTGACACTATCTTCTAAACTACAGAAGCTTTGACAAAATAAACAAGTACTATTTTAAACCACTAAATTTGTAGTTCATTGTTAGATAGCAAAGAAAAATGAATCCAGCTATGCCATGGAAACTTGTCCTATTCTTAGTGTCTCAAAACTAAACTAGATGGGACTTTGTCCAAAGATAAAGAATAGGAGATGAAAAAGGAATGTAGCTAAAATATACTAACAAATAATCAAGGTGGGCGGCGCCTGTGGCTCATCAAGTAGAGCACCAGCTCCATATACCGAAGGTGACGGGTTCAAACCTGGCCTCGGCAGAACTGCAAAACAGAAAAATAGCCAGGTGTTGTGGCAGGCACCTGTAGCCCTAGAGAGAGTCCAAGAGAATCGCCTAAGCCCAGGAGTTGGAGGTTGCTGTGAGCTGTGTGACCCCACAGCACTCTACCGAGGGTGATAAAGTGAGACTCTGTCTCTACCAAAATAAATAAACAAATAAATAATCAAGGTGAAGGTGAGTATATTTTTAAAACTTCATTCACAAATATTTTGTATTTGTTGCCACAAAAAACTACTAAACCTTATAAGACAGATAGAATGGCCTCATAAAAATATATTCTTATGAAACTCATTAATAAAACTATCCTTAAGAACATCATTCTTTTTTTGGTGGTATTTTCTGTACTGATTTAGATACTCTGCCCTTTTCTGCAATCATATGTATTTTCCATTTAAAAATATGAGGGTATAAGTGGTTTTTTTTTTTACACGAGTTTCTTATGTAATGCTTAGGTCAGGGCTTTTGGTGTGCCTATCACCAGAAGAGTGTTCATTGTACCTATCAGGTAAGTTTTTATCTCACATCCATCCTCCCACTATCCCCATTCTTGGTTTCTCAAATCCTTTTATATTGCTTTGTCCACATGTGTACCCATCTGTTAGCTCTCACTTATTAGTGAGAATATATGGTATTTGATTTTTCATTCCTGAGATACTTCATTTAGGAAAATGGTCTCCAATTCCATACACATTGTTGCAAATGATTATTTCATTTCTTTTTATGGCTGAGTAGTACTCCATGATGTGTGTGTATACACACACACACACACACACCACACGTAAATACACATTTTCTTTATCTACTCATGAATTGAAGGACACTTTGGTTGATCCTACCACTTTGGATTTGTGAATAGTGCTGCAATAAACATTTGACTTTGATAGAATGACTTCATTTCCTTTGGGTAGATACCCAGCAGTGGGACTGCTAGATTGAAAGGTAGCTTTACTTTTATTTCTTTGAGGAATATCCATATTGTTTTCCATAAAGTTTGTACTAATTTGGAGTCCCACCAACATACAAATGTTCCTTTCTATCTGCATACATGCTAGCATCTTTTGTTCCTTAACTTTGTAGTAATAACCATTATGATAGGAGTAAGGTAGTATCTCATTGTAGTTTTAATTTGCATATCCCTAATGATCAGTGATGTTGAGCATTTTTTCATGTTTCTTGGCCATTCGTCTATCTTCTTTTAAAAAGCATCTGTTCTTGTCTTTTGCGTACTTTTTGATGGGGTTGTTTGTTTTTTCTTGCTGATTTATTGAGTTCTTTTTAGATTCTGGTTTTCAGTACATTGTTGGATGTATAGTTTGTGAATATTTTCTCCCACAGAATGGGAGAATTGACTATTTGCTTTGTTGTGAAGAAACTTTTCAATTTAATTAAATACAATTTATCTTTGATGTTGCTATATTTGCTTTTGGGATCTTAGTCTAAAATTCTTTGCCTAGGCATATGTATCAAAGAGTTTTAGGTATATTTTCTTCTAGAATTGTTATGATTTCACACTTTACACTTAAGTACTAATCTAGAAATATTTTTAATATAGGGTGAGAGATAGGGATCCTCTTCCATCCTTTTGCATGTGCCTATCCAATTTTCCAAGCACTACTTATTAAATAGGGCTTCCTTTCCCCAGAGTATGTTCTTGTCTGCTTTATCAAAGATCAGTTGCGGTTAGGTAAATAGTTTTATTTCTGGGTTTTCTATTCTTTTTCATTGATCTATGTGTCTCCTTCAACCATAACCATGCTGCTTGGATACTATAGGCTTGCTGTACAGTTGGAATTCTGGTAATGTGATGCCTCCAGATTTGTTCTTTTTGGTTAAGACTGCTTTGGCTATTTGGGTCCCTTTCTAGCTGCAAACAAAAAGTGTCAATTTTTTCTTTTTTTATATCTGTGAAATATGGTGTTGGTATTTTCATGGGGATTGCATTTACACTGTAAATCACTTTGGGTATTACGGACATTTTAACCACATTGATTCTAGTAATCCATGAGCATCATATGTTTTTCCATTTGTTTACATCCTCTGTGATTTCTTTCCTCGAATTTCATAGTTCTTGTAGAGGTCTTTCACATCCTTGGTTAAGTGTATTCCTAGGCATTTTATTTTCTTTGTAGCTATTATGAATGGTATGGAGTCCTTGGTTTGACTCTCATTTGATTATTATCAGTATATAGAAAGGTTACTGTTTTATGTGCCTTGGTTTTGTAACCTGAGGCTTAGTTAAATTTATTTATCAATGCCAGGAGTCTTTTGATGGAGTCTTTAGGTTTTTCTAGATATGATATCACATCATCAACAAACAGAGATGGTCTAACCTCCTCTTTCCTCATTTGGATGCACTTTATTTTCTTCTCTTGCCTAAGAGAGGAGCGTTATTCTTTTGAATTTAGAAGTAACTTGCTTTCAATAAATCTTTAAGCTCCTTGAGTAACAGAGTCTTTAGTTTGTAAATCATTGGTTATTTTCTCATTGAGAATTAAATTTATGGGTTTGGAGATGTTTTGTTAACATTCATTAAGATATTAAAAATCATTCTGCTAAAATAAGCATCAATATCTCTTAAATCTGTATTAGTCATGGTTCACAAGAGATACAAAACCTAAGTAGGTAAAGATTTAAATATTAGATAGGATAAAACAAACAGGTAGAAGAAAGACTAAAAACAGGGCCCTCCACCCATCTGCCTTTTATGTCAATCCAGACACAAGAAGATGAAGACCTCAAATGAGAGGCATATTTTTTTTTACAGTAAATGTACATACTTAAATTATGTGATGGTTAATTTTAGGTGTCAACTTGACTGGATTAAGGCAATTGGAATCATCATGTCACATGATTATGGAAGCTGACAGGTCCTATGACGGATAACTGTCAAACTGGACACCCTGCAACAGCAATAGCTTATCTCAGTCTAAGTCTGAAAGCCTTAGAACTAAGGCAGCTGATTTTGCAAAACTCTCAGACTGAGGGTGAATGCCCAAGAATCCAGGGAACCATTGATATAAGTCCTGGAGTCCAACAGCCAAAGTGCCTGGAGTCCTGCTATTCAAGGGTGGGAGAGGAGTGTCCCAGCTCCTAGAGAGCGTGCACCTTTCTTCTGCCTTTTGTCCTATCCAGGCCTCCAGCCAATTTGATGGTGACCACGCACAGAGCGTAGATTTTCCCTACTCTATCCACTGACTCTCAAGCCAGTCTTCTCTAGAGATACCCGTAAGGACACATTCAGAAATAATACTTTATAGCTCTGTATATATTTCTTAATCCAGTCATGTTGACACCTAAAATTAGCCATCACCTAATGTAAATAAGTACATTTACCTTGAAAATTGTGCCTAGTATTTATTACTCAGTACCAGTGCCTCTCATCTGAGGTCTTCATCTTCTTGTGTATAGATTGACATAAAAGGTAGATGAGATTGGGGCTGCATTTTTAGTCTTCATAAACAGAATTGCCAGCAAAGAATTTTGTATGTTGCATAACTAAGTTTCATAAATGATGGAGAAATAAAGACTTTAACCAAGAAAGCAAGCAAATACTTTTTCCAAACAAGCAAACATTTTAAGGGAAAATGCAAATAAAAGCCAGAGTGGGATACACCTTATCCCTGTCAGAATGGCCATTATTAAAAAGTCAAAAACCAACCATGTTAAGTTCTAGCGCTTGTGGTGTGGATGCAGAGAGAAGGAAACGTTTATGCACTGTTGGTAGGTCTGCAAACTAGTACAATTTCAATGGGGAAAACTATGGAGATTCTACAAAGAAATAAAAGTAGACCTTCCGTTTCATCCAGTAATCCCACTACTGGGCATTCCCAAGGAAAAGAATTCACTTTATCATAAAAAAAAAACAACTGCAGTTGAATATGCGTCATAGCACAATTCATAATTAGAAAGATTTGGAACCAACCTAAGTGCTCATAAGTTCATGAGTGGATTAAGAAAATTTGATCTAATATATATACATACATATATATACACATACCCATACATCATAGAGTACTGTTCATCTATAAAAATGAATGAACGAATGTTTTTTGGAACAACTTGATGAGAACCGGAGACCTAAGCCATCATCCTCAGCCAAGTATCTCAGGAATGGAAAACCAAACACCAGATATACTCTTTAATAATTGGGAGCTAAATGATGGACAAACACATGTTCAAAGTGAATGGAGGCCATTGGAATCCAAGAAGTGGGGAGGATGGATGGAGAGATGAGTATAAATGTATTTGGTACAGTGAACTCTAGTCTGGTGATGGACACAACTAAAAGTATTATACGGGGTATCCAAGTAACCAAAATATTTGTGTCTCATTAATATTTGAAATTAAAACAATAGATAAAAATAATGACATGCAAAAGAGAAAATAAAAATCACAATATCTGCTTTGTAAGATTAATGTAAAAATAAATACATACGTATCATAAATAAAACACTGTATATATATCTGTATACACTAAGTATTATTAAATCAATAAGCAAAAGTCTCACAACACAGCTATAAAATAACTAGACACTTCTGTTTTATAATATGCCAGGAAATACATGAAAACATGCTTATACGCTATAAAATGAAAGTTAAAACAATAAGAGGCTTTTTATTTGCTTGTTAGCTTGTTATTTTGTCTACTGTTAAACCAGCTCATACTCTGTAGAGTTGGTCGAAGCAAAAGGAAACAGATCCTGTCTTGTGCTATTCATGGAAGTGTGAAAAGATAAAGCTTCTAGGGAGAGCAGTCTGGCAGTATCTATCCACATGATAAATATTCATGTCCTCCAACCCAGTAGTTGTACATCTAAGTATTTCCTCCTAGAGAAGTGCTCAATGTGTCCAAAAAAGGCATATGTGAGAATGCTCATAGCAGTATTCTTTTTAAAGTAAATTATTGAAAAATACCTAAATATCCATTGATACGGAATAGTCAAATGAGGTATGGTTTGCCTATACCAGTGGTTCTCAACCTTCCTAATGCTGCAATCCTTTAATACAGTCCAAAGGGGTCACGCCCCCACAGGTTGAATACCGCTGTCCTATACTGTGGCTTACTGTGTACTATTATGAAAAGTCTAGGGTAGCACTTTTTCTCTCCCAGCACAGTGGACACCTAGAAGTGGGAAGGGACTGAGCTGCCCTGAGCTCTGCACTGCCATGGCCACCGGGAAGCTGCAGCAATAGAGTGGAATGATGGGAGAACACAAATGTGGTCACCTGTCAGAGTCTGCATCCCACTGTTAAGAAGCTGCTGACATTCTGTGGTTAGGGTTGTGAACAAGATTACCCAAGTATTGAATTAGAAATATCTTAAAAATCTCTCACTTAAAACTTCGAAGTATTATGTTTCAATTCTGTTCTATCATAGTAAGCCTTTACTCTCAGTCTTATCTTCTGACATTCTTTGCAGTGAAGCGGTCTATGATTTTAGCTGAAGAAATGAATGAAATGGAGTAATGTAACATCTGGTTCTTTTGCATAGCCCAAAGGGGCCCTGTGCTGCTCCAGGGAGGTAACTTCCAGAAATGCTGGTTTGCTGCAGTGACTTAGCTGTGAAAACCTTTGGGTGCTTCTCTGCTTTATCCTGGGGTCACTTTTAGGTTTGTTTACCTTGAGAAAATGCCTAAAACAATCATGTTAAGTCCCAGCATACTTGCTTCAAGCATCCCTACATAATTGCAACCAATGAGTTCACAGTTAGCATGACATTGGAAGCACAGGACCTCTGGAACCTGTATTGCCATCCACCTGTATTGCCACAATAGTTGAACTGATGCGTGTCTTCCTCCACCTGTGCTTTGGTGGCAGCAAAAAGAAGAATGGCGACTGTTTGATGCCTGTTTGATAAATCTAACCTATTAGGATCTATGAGAAGAAAGGTTTAGGTTGCAGTCCCTTCTGGATCCACATATTAAAGGAACTACATTTCACTATGCCAACTCACGACCCACGTTTCCTGCCAAAATAGAACCTCTTATTTATGCTGGTCTAGGAAAATGTGAGACATTTTAAAGTGATCAGGAAATAGCAGTCAGCATGCATAAAAAGCTTATATATGAAGCAACAGGGAAGATGAGAATAAAACCATTTTGATTACTGAAAACTCTACTGCCAAAACCAATGAGTAATAGAGGAAGCCTATTGCACAACAGCTCAACCAGAGTTAAAAGCGAAATGGAGAATAGATATGAAAATAAATTTGAAAGGCTAGCCTACATGGGAAATACTAATTGTCAACATTGACCCTGATAGCACTGCAATGTTTAAACAGATACATAGAAAACGTACAACAGACACCACGTGCACGTCATGTCACAGGGAAATCGACCGAACCCTAAGGACTTACAACTCTACAGTCTCGATGCCGCTGGAGTTGTAAGTCAGTGATACCCAGCAGAATTGTCTGTGTGTGGAAGTATGTTTTATCTGTGCTGCGGTACAGCTGCCACCAGCCACAAACAGTGGATGAGCAAGCACTTGAAATGTGACTACTGTGACAGAGGAACTGGATTTTTAACATAAGCAGAGAGCAGTGATTGAGCAGCTCCATTTTTCACACATGATAGGAAAGAACATGAAAGTGGTAAATGAAAATGACAGCACCAAAGAAAAGTAGAATAGTTCGATTACAGAAATTCGAAAATGTTTTTTAGAAAGGACAGATAGAGAAGAATGAGCTGAAACAGGCAGGTAGGATCAAGGAGGACGGATGCCTACTTCATCTCAGGCCAGTTTGACATGAGATTCTGGAAAGCAAAAGAGCCTCCACTGGAAATGGCTGAAAGAAGCGGTGTCATTGACAAGGGATGAGGGGCAGTTCCAGGACTGGGTGAGATTGTGGAGGAAAATGGATTATCAACAGAGAAAGCGGAAGAGGAGGCTAACTGGGTTTTCTGATCTTTTATACAAGTTCCGAGGAGCATATTCACTAGGAGTCTACATGAGACAGGTCAGAAATGGCAGTGTCCAGAGATGGGGCTGGATTAGAGTTCCAGGGACAAGGATTGACCTGGAATTGACGTATCAGAGATGACGAGGGTCGGAGATGGGGAGGGGCGCTATTCTTTAGTGGAGTGCACCTTGTGTGGGGGCTTCTGCTTTTGGAGTTCCACTTCAGTTGAGGGGCAGTGTTACTCCCAGCAGATGAACCTCTCTGCCTGAGGGGAGTCACTTTTATGCCAAGCAGAATAATGTTGACCCAACTTGCTGGTCAGTTTCTGTCATACACTGTGCTATCTCATGACAGCCCCTAGAACACTGTTAGTACATTATGTGATTAAGGAATGGAAGGGTAGAGAAGAAAATACTAATGCTTAAGTTTTTAGGTTTCATTTTATGTTTATTCTTGAAAACCTAAATGGTTAGGTTTATCTAAAGACAGTTCAGATCATTGTCAGAACACCAATGTGCTTAAACTTCAGTTTCTTTTCTCACAGAACCTTTAAAAAAGAATGGAGAAAGCTCATACTGGAAATTGAGATGTTTATGTCTCATTACCTTTTGACAAAAATTCCAAACACTTTCCCTGAAAATATATCAACAGAAATCACTCACTAGGTCTAACATGTAAGTGTTTTTTTTCAGGAGTAGTTTCCTGAAACAGCCCTTACAAGAATTAGAATCTTTGGTTAACCTCTGCTGATGATTTCTTTTTACTAATACCCACTATTTTGGATTTTCAGGTATGAATATAAGCAAGAGTGAAATAACAAAAGAAACTTCACTGAAGCCTTCTCGGAGATCCCTGCCTTGCCTGGCCCAGAGCTGCACTTACTCAAAGAGCCTGAGCCAGTCTACCTCACTCTTCCAGTCAATGGAGAGTGACTCTCAGGCGCCCACTTCTATGACCCTAATCTCAGCTGACAAAACAGAGCAAGGTGGGCAGCAATTTCTGTCTTCCTGCTCAACTTACATGCATGAAGAGTAAGCGTTTTCAAAACACCCCTTTCTCCTAGTCTGTTGTCATTTGGCTAGCATTTATAGAGCTCTCCAGGAAGGAGGCTGGCAAAGGAAGGGGACCAGCACCCTGTGCCAGTCAGAGCAAAGGCCGTTCGTCAGTCAGATGTATTTCATTCCTTCCTTGTGGTAAAGGTGACCAATCCCAATGAGTCTGGCTGTAATGCTAGCTATTTGCAGTGGAAGACAGACCCAGCCACATGAGTACATGCATCATTTGCATCTCCTTTGTTGATGAGTGTCATTCCTGATGAGAACTTATAACTAGTATTCTTTTTTTTTTTTACACAGAGTCTCACTATGTTTCCCTCAGTAGAGTGCTGTGGCGTCATAGCTCACAGCAACCTCAAACTCTTTGGCTCAAGTGATCCTCCTGGTTCAGCCTCCCAAGTAGCTGGGAGTAGACCCAAACCAAAATGCCTGGCTCCTTTTTTTTTTTTTTTTTTATTAACCCTCAGTAGAGTGCTGTGGTGTCTCAGCTCACAGCAACCTCCAGCTTCTGGGTTTAGGTGATTCTCTTGTCTCAGCCTCCTGAATAGCTGGCGCCCCATGCCTGGCTATTTTTAGAGACAGGCTCTTGCTCTTGCTCAGGCTGGTCTCAAACTCTTGAGCTCAGGCAAACTACCTGCTTCGATCTCCCAGAGTGCTGGGATTACCGGCGTGAGCCACTGTGCTTGCTTGGCCTAACTTGTGTTTAAGTAGCAAATGTCAACAACAATAAACTCAATTTATAAAAACAACAACAAAAAAAAGAAAAAAAACAAAAACAAAGACTTTTAACTATTGACAATAAAGTAGTAAAGATTTGGTTGCATAAAGATGTGGTTGAACCAAGTGTTGGCAAACGAATGTTTACATTCAGCAGATGAAATTTAGGTACACATCAGCTAGATGTCATGTTTAAAAATACCTCTGTGGCTACTTTTAGACACTCTTCTACATGTATTTGCCCATCTGAGACACATTAGTCTGCCTTAGGCAATCCCTTTTTAAGACAGTCAGGAGTCAAAATACAACCGTGCCCTCTACAATACAGTAGGTAGTATTTTTTTATCCTTCTTTAGCTTGTTTCTTAGGAGAAGAATGTATTATCTTATGATTTCTGAAGGTTCCTTCTTTTTCCGGATAATTTGAAAATACCAAAATTCTCTTTTTGATACTATTGAACAATCACTACATATTGTAAGCCGCATAATGTAAGCATTTATTTCCCTTATTGAAAGTGAGATTCTAAATAACTCATTTCAACTCATTTCAACCCATTAAGTTAAAAACTGTCTTCATGTTTGGCTATTATTTGGGCATCCAACATCATGGTTATTTTTCTGTTGATTTTATTTCCTGCTCTACAAAGTGTTTTGTTTTTTTTTTCTTTTAGTTAACGCTGAGGAGAATACAAAGGACTCCATGCTCAAATGTTCCTTAGCTGACATCAGTGATTTCTGCTTAGGTAAGTTGATTTATAGTATTTCTGTCCTCCTTTTCCCATTCTTCTACGTTAAATTGTGTTCTTCAAACCCGAAACATAAAAAAGAAGAAAAAAAAATAAAGAAAAAAGTGTGTGTTTGGTCTTTAACTTGATGGGTGAGTATACTATTCTGAGGTTAAAAAATGATTAAGGTATTTATAGTATAGTTTGAAATTCAGATAACATAAGAGATTTGATAATGAACAATAATCCCATAACTAAAAAAGCAAATAGCAATTTTTGCTGTCAGTCTTCCTGAAAATTTCTTTCAATTCTCTATGAATAAGTACATTTATACTACTACCATTTCAAGATTTATCAAATTTTGGCATTCAGGATTTGGAGTGTTAATGACACTAAAAAAATTCTATCCTAAATTCAAATAAATTTACTCAGTTTTCCCTTTTGCCTTTTGATGTTATCACATGAAATTTTCTGTACTTCAAGATCCACATTCAGATTTGTAGCTTGCTGTCCTTGTGCATGAACAATGCTTTTGAATTTGGGACTTTTCATTTCATAAAATAAATAGAAACAAGCTAAACCCAGGATTAATTTAAAAGTGATACTAATCTTCCCCAAAATTTATTCTGTAGCCTCAGAGTAAATTTATTTATAACCTACAGAACGATGCTCTAGGTTTTTAGTAGGGAGTATGTTGCCTAAATCAGGGTTTCCCAGCTCTGGCTACACATTCAGGTAACCATCAATCTTTTAAAACTCTCCAGATCCCAGTTCCAGAGAATAAGTTTGGGAAGTCTGGGGGGTGAAATTGGCATCCACACTTTTAAGAATTGTCCAAGTATGGGCGGCGCCTGTGGCTCAAAGGATTTGGGCGCCGGCCCCATATGCTGGAGGTGGCAGGTTCAAACCCAGCCCCAGCCAAAAACTGCAAAAAAGAATTGTCCAGGTAAATATTAAGTGTGGCCAGGGTTAATAAATTCTGACCTAAAACCTGTATCTTGGTTTCTCTGTACGAGCATTATTAAGTTCCTTTCCTTCATTTTTAAACTCATGAGCTGTGTTATTTATAACAGCATTTTAAGTGACTGCAAATTAGTCATGTTTCTTATACAACTCTTTTTTTTTATGTGCATGGCATGGAAACAGTGCTGGCTTATTAAGTTTCCTAATTAAAGAGAGATAGCAACCAGCAGGTTCAAATCATATACAACATCAAAAAGAACATTTCATCAGCACAAATATACTCAAGGTAAAAAAGTCTTTCCTATAGTAATTAATTCTGAAGGTGATGACGAAAGGTGAAATATCACTTATCCACAAAAATGAAGGACCAGGTGTGCTTCAGACTTTAATGATTTTGTATTTTGGATATTTTTTATTAATAAATATTGGTTGAACATCCCAAAAAGTATAAAATCTGAAAATCTGAAACAATGCTCCAAAGAGCATTTACTTTGAGCTTCATTTCAGTGCTCAAGAAGTTTAGATTTTGGAAAATTCTGGTTTTGGGGTTCCAGGTTTGACATGTTTCACCTGTCCAATCAGTTCTTTTCTGGTAAGTAAACAAAAACAAAATCTGAAGTCTCCCTTGCTAGTATCTGTGCAGTTGATAAAGTTTGCACAGTAGCCCTTCACTAACCATTCTCCCAAATTACTACCAGTTAATAGTTTAACATTTGAAGAGTTACTCTAGTCATGCAAACCATACAATCCCCAGGTGTCTTATTTTTGACAATTTACCATCCCAATTATTAAAAACAATTCCCCTCAATGCCTAGTACAGGTGGATTCTCTGACTCCCCTGTTCTTTCTTCATTATTTTGGTGTGCCTCTAGCATTTCATTTACCTGACTTGTATTCATATTGCTCCAGGAATCGTACTTCACACTCAATGTTTTAGCACCTCCTCAGCATCAGTTTATCATTCTTTCAAGCTGGACAAACACCCCTGCTCCTGAAGAAGTTAAAACATACAGAAATGATGGAGCCTTTGCCTTTATCATGCAAGGGAAGGATCAATCTCCAGCAGACTGTAGTGTCACTAAGCATCTATCTGTGTGTAACACTTGGCTGGGAAATACTCTTTTAGAGCCAGCTGTCTATCTATAATATAGAGGATTTCTTTGAAAAGAGATCAAACAACATGATATCAAACATACTAAAAGTAAAATTAAATAAAATATGAATAAACACCTTAGGAATGCAGATTCTCTTTTAAGTACAAAGAAATTGCATTATTTAATTTTGCTTTGGCATGCAGAATACCATTCCAAATTTGTTTGAATATTGCATGAGAAATCCGAAATAGGTTTTGATACCTGATCGATGCGTGCGATTAGTGGCTCTTCTTTTTTATAGTCAACTGCTTTGAGGTTTCCCATAAGAATACTAATGCTGGGCAGAATTAACTGCATGTGCTCAGTGTTTCACTGAGGATTGATATTTTTTATTCTTTCAAATGAGAGCTGTGTAGGAGAGAATGTGCATATTCTTGCTTCTGTTGATTCAGAGTAGAAAGTTTCTGCTAAGGTTGCCTAACAGGATGTGTATATGTCATGGGTGAAATGCTGTTTTTCCCTCCTAGACATTGGGCAAATCTCCGTTCTTGTATCTACTAGCCATTCCTGTGGCATATTACTTAACCTCTCTGCGCCTCCTTGATGTTATTTGTAAATTGGGATCAGCGATTCATACTTCGAGGATTTTTTGACTTAAATGAAGGGGCATAGCTCTATCACAGCTCCTAACACGTCACTGGGTTTCAGCAAATACTTGCTCATTGTTTTACTCAATCCCTCATTAAACTTATCTTTCACATCAAATTCTGCTGGGCCAAAAGATATCTACATTAAACAACTGTTTCTTCTGTCATCAAAATGTGATTCTCCTGCCCAAACAGAAAAACAGTAATTAACTGAACCCTTTCTTACTATACATCACTTCACCAGTCTTATTTCACTTAAGTCTCATAACAACACTTTGGGTTAGGTACTGTTACCAGCCCTTGTTTTTTTTATAGATGAGGAAAATGATTTACCAAGAGGTAAAATAACTTGCCAGTGTCACAGAGCTAGCTATTGGAAACTGAGATTTCAACCTACAAGGTCTCAATCCCTAGCTTTCTCTCTTAATTACCACAAATGGCTCAGAGGCCCTTAGGGTGAAAAGTGGCTGGGGATTTCCCTATAACACTAATTCTGCAAGATATTAATAAGTTTCAAACAGAGAGAAAAAGTTGAGGAGTAAAGTTGCATGGTAAAATATATATGAGAAAGGATTGGTAAAAAAGCTAATCAAGTTGGGAAGCTTTCAATATTTGGTTGTTTGGTTTTCTTCCATTTTTTCCTAATTAACATCTTACAACTTATAATGCTACTTTTAACAGAGTTGCTCAGAAAGTCAGGACACCACTTCATCTTCACACCCACATATAAACATGTACACTCTCTGACATGCAAAATTATTCTAGAATATACTGATTGATATAACACTGAATTTTACATTCCAGTGTGGCAATAATATTATCTATTTTTCCTGGAAGCCCCACTACCATTCTCCACACTTTTTTTTCTGCTCAGTATGCTAGAAAATGATGACAAGGAACCAAAGATCCACATTAATAGGAAACTGATGCTTCACTTTGCCCATACTCATTACTTCTGTAAAATCATGTAACTCATAAATGAAATAGGTGGGAGTGATGGATATAGTGGCTCTTACCTATAGTTACCTCTACTCAGGAGGCTAAGGTGAAAGGATCATTTGACTTCAGGGAGACCCTGGAAAGAAAGAAAGGGAAAGAGAGAGAAAGGGGTTGGGGGGAGAAAAAAAGAGAAAGAAAAAAACAAAATGAAATACATGGGGCTCGTTAAGACTGGCATAATTTGAGTATAGCCAACCAAAACATATATCTACTTAATCTTGCTATGAAATCAACATTTGTAATTAAAGGACTCCCTCAGGACATGGTTCATATTAGAGTTTTAAAGCATTTGTTTGCTGTTTACAAGCTAAGTAGTTAAGCTCCACTAAGTTAGTGGAGTATTCATTGGACTTATTTCTTAGAACAGTTATAGTCAAATGAGTATGTGACGATTTTGCTTCCATTCTGTAACAATAGATATTTTTCACTAATCTCCATCATTTTTTCCAATAGTGTTTCATATTCACATAGAATAAGAAAGAATTTTCTACTATGAATGTCCCCATCCTATTTAAAGATTATAGAAATAAGGGGATTTTACTTGAAAAACACAGAATTTTTATGTTATCACAACCTCATAGTCCCTAGAAATCCTTTAAATTGTTGGAGGTTTTACCTAACAAATGCCATCAGTGTAACCTTGTGCCCTCAAGAAATCCCCAACAATAATTAAATTTAAAAAATCCTTTAAATTGTTTGTTGAATACATTCAATAAATCCTCTTCCACTCAATCTTCAAATCATGTTCAGAATCTGATCACTGCTGTGCATGAATCTGTCACCGTCTCATAGACTTGATGCAGTAACCTCCTAGCTGCTGTTGCTGCTCACACTCTTGCCTCTTTATAGTCTGTTTTCCACACAACAATTATGGGAGGCTTTCATAAAAGGAAAATTCAATCTCATTGCTTCTCTGTTTCAATTCCTCCAAGGTTTCCCATGACATTTAATGTCCAAATTTACTGTGGTGTTCGGAGATGTTACAGAACCTGGGTCTAGTCTCTGGGACATTTCCTAATGCTTCTTTTCACTTACGATGCTGCAGACAACTCAACCTTCCCGTGTTCCCTGTTCATAATAAGCAAGTTCTTATCCTAAGACGCTACACTGAAATAAGTAAGATTCATATCAGTTTAATTTTCTGTTCCTTCATCTTGATTCATTTGTCTTTATGATACTTATTATTACCCACAGTTATTTATGTAAGTTCCCTACCCCCTCTTTATGCTTCCAGAACACAGAGACTTAATAAATCTTGTTGATAACTATAGTCCCAGAAGGAAGAATAGTACCTGGTATATACACATGTAAAGAATAATTTAGGGTTAGTGATAGGACAGATGAGTCAATGAAAGATAGAGCACGTGAACACATGCACCCATACGTCTTTCTCTGCTACCGAATCCTCTTTTTCCTTTGCTCTCTCTTGTCATTTATCACAGTGAATTTTCTCACCTGTTAAAAATCAGTGTTTTGTTCATTTCCTCGCTGGGGACTTGATTTTTTTTTGGGGGGGTGCAGTTTGGCTGGGGCCAGGTTTGAACCCACGACCTTTGGTATATGGGTCTGGTGCCCTACTCAGTGAGCCACATCCTCTTTTTCATTTAAATTGTGTTGACATAACTTTATGGAGAGCATTTAAAAGCCTAGGACTCATCTCTCCTCTTATGAGGTAGAATAGCCTTTCCAACATTACTCCTATGTGAAGTCCTACCTAATCCTCAGATACTTAGATGCTGATTTCTGTCTGTTACTATCCTTCGGGTATGACTGTCTTCACACTAAGTTCAATAGGTGATGGTAACCGGCATTTTATATGTATTCTATTCCTATTGCTTAGTTATGTTATCTACTGAATGGCACATAGATGAGTAAATGATGATTGGATCAATGTATGGAAGAGGGCTAGCACAGTGGAAAGCAGCTGATCTGCAGAATTTGCTTAGCTATGGGTTTCACTGAGCAGAGCTCCATCAGTACCCTCAGTGTGACTGGCTAATGGTGGGATTTTAGAATGGTAGGGTTAGGGAGAGTAAGCAGCACACAAACCACAGAGAATAAGTTTGGAAGTTCATTATCACTGTGTTCTAAGCACTGAGAAAACTGCATGTGGACCACATATGAAATTATTCTTCATGGGAAACATTTACAGGATACTAATTTTAAAACTCATGAGATTGGTTAGCAGTCAGAAAGTCTAGTTGCAGGTACTAACCCATTACCTGGGTACATGCCATCTATACCTCACTTTTCATTTGTGAAATAGAGACATACATATTAATATTTGATTTCTTCTTACATTATAACAGAGATTAAGAAGAATCATAGTAAGAGCTTTTTTTTTTTTTTTTTTTTTTTGTTGAGACAGAGCCCACGGTAGAGTGCCGGGGCATCACACACCGCCCAGCAGCCTCCAACACCAAGGCTTAGGTGATTCTCTTGCCGCAGCCTCCCAAGTA
>CAUYRH010140083.1:0-10175 GCA_963574655.1 Perodicticus potto
CAGCCCGATCTGCTAGGTTTTGGAGTGATGTTTTTTCTTCCCCTTGAAGGGGAAAAAGCTTATTTCACTGGTACATTAAAGCCCCTCAATTTGGGGAGGTACCAATTTTGGCAAGTGCCACTGCAACACAATACTCAGAGATCTGAACTTTCAAACTCTGGAGGAACAGAAATTTATTGCTGGCCACAGCTGGGTCTGTCTGGTATTGCAGGGGAATATTGGGTGCTGCAAATAGGAACTGAAGGGCTAAACTTATTAAATCCATGAACTCCTGTGATTGGTTGGTATTTTCCTGTCATCAGACACTAAATATGGGGGAAATGTCAAAATACTTATTATACACCTTTAAAATTTTACAATTAAACATGAGCTGGTTTCCCACCCAAAAAAAAAAAAAAAAGAAGTAGAATCTGCATTTGGGCTTATTTCTTTCAACTACAGGAAGAAACACATGTTGCCTAGGTCAGAGAGGTGTTTTTCTGGAGAATTTATAGATATTTTCCAAAACTCAATGTGGCTACCATTTCTAATTTTTTTTTTAACACTTTTTGAAGGCATGAATGTTGTAGAGAGAAAATGGTGAAAAGCCTTCTTCCTACTACAGCTTCGAGTAGTGCAGGATTTACTTCAAGAGCACATGGCCCACTGGTGGAGGAATTAAGGCATCTTTTGATTTTGTTCTCCAATACTCAAGTCAAGAGAGATGGTCTCCAACTCTAGGCTGCAGACCAGTACTGGTCCTGTGGCCTGTTAGGACAGGCCCCCACATAGCAGGAGGAGAGCAGCAGAGAACCATCTGTACTTTATAGCCACTCCCTGTCTCTCACACGGCTGCCTGAGCTCTCACCTTAGCTGCCCATAGGAGCCCAAACCCTACTGTAAATTTCATGTGAGGGACTTAGGTGGATGCTCCTAAGGGAATCTAATGCCTGATGATCTGAAGTGGAGATGTAATGTGCTTGAATCATCCTGAAACCATCCTTCTATCCCCTGTGGTTCGTGGGAAAACCTTCTTCCATGAAATCAGTCCCTGGGGACTGCAGATATTAAGGATTTTCCAGAGGGGAAATGAATACACACTAAACACACAAACTGTTTTCTAAGCTGCCACTATGCTAGGAGTGTCTGTGTCACTGGTCTGTTTCGGCCTGTGAGATATCTTTCTAGAGACAGTGTATGATACATGCATATGTGGATAGTTGTGCTGGGTATTAATAAATTCTTTCTGTTTAAGCTTTTACTCTATGTTTCCCACTTAGCAGCCTTTTGGTGGACACTTAGAATGACAATTGATAACCAAAGTCTTTCCTCTCAGCCTTGGAGAGAATAAAGGTATGAGATGATTCAATTGCTTTTAGGGCTTCACAGAAGGAGACAGTCAGTGGCAGACTCTGGCTAAATTCTGCATGGCCAGAATCCCAGACACATATACTTCATGGAAAATGGTGATGTCTCTGGAGAAATATCCCCTGCCAGTAGATAAAGTGGGCAGCTTTAACTGAAAATGTTTTCTTCTAAACTTTATTTTGATTGCCCTCCTAGCATTCTCAAACTAAGAGAGGTCTGACAATTTTTAAAAAGCCCATTTATTTATTTGTTCAGTTATTTATTTATTTTTGGAGACAGAGTCTTACTCTGTCACCCTGGGTACAGTGCCGTGGCATCCTAGCTTATAGAAACCTCAAACTCCTGGGCTCAAGCGATCCTCCTGCTTCAGTCTCCCAAATAGCTGGGACTACAGGTGCCCATCACAACATCTGGCTATTTTTTCTCTTTTTAGTAGAAATGGACTCCCATTCTTGCTCAGGCTGGCCTCGAGCTCCTGAGCTCAAGCAATCCACCCACCTCAGCTTCCCAAAGTGCTAAGAAGGCTCACTTTTTTATAAAAGACAAGACTATTTGTCTTTTCTGAAAGGAAAAGTCATAGCAGGGGAGCTAAGAAGGAAGGCACTGAGGGATGGAATCACTTGAATAAAAGCTCCCTAGCAAAGGGAGTGTAACAGATTTCACTAAACCCCTACTCAGTGGGAGACACAGCATGAAGTGTCACACATGGAATCAATGAAGTCATTTCACAGCTTATGGAAGGAGCTGCTGCAAGCAAGCATCACAGTCCCCAAAACCGTAAAAGCAGTGCATGAGATTCTTACTTTGCAGGACTACACAACTCACAGCACTGGATATGAAAGTTGGGTCAGTTTTTTAATTTAATTTAATTTTTTTTTTTTTTGAGACAGAGTCTCACTGTCACCCCAGGTAGAGTGCTCTGGCATCATAGCTCCTCCAACAGCAACCTCCAACTCTAGGGCTCAAGCAATTCTCTTGCCTTAGCCTCCTGAGTAGCTCAGATCACAGGCACCTGCCACAACGTCCAGCTATTTTTAGAGACGGTCTCGCTCTGGCTCAGGCTGGTCTCCAACTCCTGAGCTCAGGCAATCTGCCCGCCTTGGCCTCCCAAAGTGCTGGGATTACAGGCATGAGCCACCATGCCCAGCCCCGGGTTAGTTTTTTAAATACCAAAGAAAGGCAGTCTTTCACATTTGGTTCCCCCGCTCCAAAAAAAGAAAAATCAAGATGAAAATAAAAGGGGTCTGATCAATTCTTATTCTTATTATTTTTTTTAGTGTTTTCTGAGACAGGGTCTCACTCTCACTTCTGAAATGCAATGGTGCAATCACAGCTCATTGTAACCGTGAACTCCTGGGCTCAAGCGATATTCCTGCCTAAACCTCCCAAATAGCTGGGAGTACAAGTGTGGACCACCATACCTGGCTAATTTTACTTAATTTTTGTAGACACAGGATCTTACTATGCTGGTATCCAGGTTTCAAGCAATCTTCCCAATTTGGCCACCCAAAATTCTAGGATTACAGGTGTGAGCCACCACACTCGAACACAGTTTTTAAGAGTAATACCCATTAGAATGAATTTGCAAATATTAATAGAGATGTTAAGCCCATGAAAAATAATGAAGGCGGTAAATTACAAGTGCTTTGGAAGTGCCTTTGTGGGCAAGCCTTTCTAAATCAGAGAAATGTGGAGGAAATAGTTCTTTGTTCACTATTTTTTTATTTGATTTTTTTTCCTTCTTAATTAAAAAAGGGTATTTCCCACTCTGGGAGGCTGAGGTGGGGGGGAATCACTTGAAGTTGGGAGTTCGAGACCAGCCTGAGCAACACTGAGACCCCATCTCTACTAAAAATAGAAAAAACTAGCTGGGCACCTGTAGTCCCAGGTACTGATGCAGGAGGATCACTTGAGCCCAGTAGTTTGAGGCTATGTGAGCTAGCCTGAGCAACAGAGTGAGACTCTGTCCCAAAAAAAAGATATCCCTCCCCCTAAAAACCCTTAAGCCGATGGCTCTCAGCTGGCTGTGCCCCCAGGGAACATGGCAATGTCTGGATATACTTTGAGTTGTCACCACTGGGGGTGGGGGCCACTACTGTATTTAGTAGACAGAGGCGAAGGAGGCTGCTTAACCCCCTACAGCCCCCAGGACAGTCTAAAGCAGGCTTCCTCAAACTTTTTAAACAGGGGTCCAATTCACTGTACCTCAGACCATTGGAGGGCCGGACTATAGTTTAAAAAAAAAAAACAACTATGAACAAATTCCTATGCACACTGCACATATCTTATTTTGAAGTAAAAAACAAAATGGGAACAAATACAATTCACACTGCCGCATGTGGCCCGCGGGCCATAGTTTGAGGACCCCTGGTCTAAAGAATCATCTAGTCTAAATTATCAATAGCCGAAGTTGAGAAACCCTGTTTGAAGCTAGTGTGACCGATTTGTTTAGGGAAGATTAAAATCTTGTAAGTGACATGTCAGTTGTTTGTCAGCAAATGGATAGTGCTATAGCGATGTTAAAGCTCTACATATTTGTTTTCTCAACTTCCTAAACACTTCTTTCATATAGTCTTACTTACATATACTTACTTACACTATTGGCCTCTTTAATTCAAAGAAGAGAATGATGAATTTGATTCTCAGTCTAACTCCCCTCCAAAAGTATTGGGACAGTTGAATGTGTGGGGACTGAGTTAATGGGGCTTTATTATATGGAATGATTGACCCTTTGTTAAAACTTCTAAGGGACAGCAGTCCTAATCTCCTGGAACAAACACCAGCCCTAAAGAAGAACTCCTATTACAAGTGTTAGGTTTCAGATGGGTACAGGGGCTCACACCTGTATTCTGGAGGCTGAAGTGGGAGGACTATTTGAACCCAGGAATTCAAGGCTGCAGTGAGCTATGTTTATGCCACTGCACTCTAGCCTCGGCAATAGAGTGAGACTCTGCCTCCTAAAAAAAGTACTAGATTTCAAAGATAGTAATTAACCTCTTCACTTTGCCAGTTCTTTGTTTTATAACATTTAAATTTAAAAAAATCCTTACATCCTGCCCCTGTGTCATTTCACTTGGAAAACATAATTGTTTTCTGATTAAAATGCTAAATCTAGCTTCCTTCTTATTATTATTGTTTAATTTTTTTAGTTTTCCTCTTTCTTAAAGGAAATTACATAGATGTAGCAAATACAGTGGAATGCCATAGAATCATTAGAGAAGTCAGAGCGAAGTAATATTTTGAGGTCACTCAGTTTAACCCTTTTCAAAAATAACACAAAATATGAACAAGGTAAGCACGTGTCCTGCCAAACATATTTTACAGGAAATATAAAAATCGGTTTGCATTTATTTACACATGGACTATACAAAAATTTTGAGGTTAAATATTGTAAACTTAATGTCTTATGTGGGTTTAAATATTTTCTTGAAATTGTTTTCATACTTTTAATTTGCTCAGTCAAGTTTAACCTCACTTCTCCCTACGTCACAATTTTCAACAATTCTTGAACTTAGATGTTACACTAAACAGCCTGCTTGTGGCTACTGATTTATTATACTTTATATATTATATTTATATATTATAAATAATGATGAAAAGAATTCTATTATAACTCAATAGCAAAAAGATAACATGCCCAATTAAAACATGGGCAAATGACCTGGACAGACATCTCTCCAAAGAGTAAACACAAATGGGCTGAATGAGATGCTCAGTATCATTTGCTGTCTGGGAAATGCATTTCAAAATCATGAGACACTACTTCACATTTGCTAGGATAAGTCAGATAGGAAGTTCTGTTGGTCAAGATTTGGATAAATGAGAGCCCTCAGATACTGCTGATGGGAATGTAAGATGGTGCATCCACTTCAGAAAACAATCTGACAATTCCTCAAAAAGGCTAACCAGAGTTACCGTATTTCTCAGCAATTCCACTTTTAGGTATATACCTATAAGAAATAAAAATATTCACGTAGCAGCACTTCGTTGCATCCAAAAAATAAAATAACTGATGTCTATCAGCTGGTGAATGAAGAAGTAAAATGTGGTATGAACATACTGTGGAATATTTTTTTGCAATAAATAGGGAAGGATAGACACGTGTAACGATGTGGATAAATCTTACATTAAGTGAAGGAAGCCAGTCACAAAGGAAATGTTTATGATTCTGTTTATATGAAAAGCCCATGGCTTGGCACCTATGGCTCAACTGGCTAAGGCGCCAGCCACATACACCTGAGCTGGCGGGTTCGAATCCATTGTAGTCTGGCCTGCCAAACAACAATGACAGCTGCAACCAAAAAATGGCCGGGTGTTGTGGCGGGCGCTCTGTAGTCCCAGCTACTTGGGAGGTGGAGGCAAGAGACTTGCTTGAGCCCAGGAATTGGAGGTTGCTGTGAGCGTGATGCCATAGCACTCTATCCAGGGTGACAGCTTGAGGCTCTGACTCAAAAAAAAAAAAAAAAAATTGAAAAGCCCAGCATTGGCAATTTTGTAGAAACAGAAAGTAGATAAGTGACTGCTGAGGGCAGGGGGCAAGGGGAGATTTGGAGGGCTGACAGCAAAGGGGAGTCAGACTTCTTTTCAGAGTAAGAAAATACTCTAAGGCCAGGTGGGCGCAGTGGCTCACGTAATCCTAGCACTGTGGGAGGCCAAGGCAGTTGGATTGCCTGAGCTCAGGAGTTGGAGACCAGCTTGAGCAAGAGTGAGACCCTGTCTTTACTAAAAACAGAAAAAAATTAGCTGGTTATTGTGGTGGGTGCCTATAGTCCCAGCTACTCGGAAGGCTGAGGAAGGAGGTTCGCTTGAACCCAGGAGCTTGAGGTTGCTGTGAGCTAGGCTGAGTTCATGGCACTCAAGCCCAGGTAACACAGTGAGACTCTGTCTCAAAAACAAAAACAAAAAAAGTTCTAAAATTAATTGTGGTGACAGATACACAACTCTGTGACTATATTAAAGGGCACTGAATTGTACACACAAAGTGGGTAAATTGGATGATGTGTGTAGTACAGCTCAATAAATCTCTGTTTTAAAAAAAGGTCCAGAGTCACAGGTTCATTACCTCTGCAGGAATTTTTGGAAGACACGCCGATAGGCATAGCCAGCCCTTCTCACGCGAATGTTTTCCTTCAGACCCAGATATTCTACTTGATGCTTTACCCTGTAAAGAAGAACATGGGGCCTGGACATTACTGGATAATCCTGTTACCTCAAATTCTTGCCAGTAACGCCCCACCCTCAGCCTTCAATTCCAATCTTCGGGGAAACATATGAAAAAGATTGCAATTCACAGTATTCAGGCACCGACTTGACCTCTCAGATTATATAACTCTAATTTAAAAAAATTTTACCAAACCCTAACCCTAACCCTACTGAAACACAGCACTTATATAACAGGGCATTCTGTATCTATTTCAAAGAATAACAGTAAGACAAACCCCATACACCTATCACACAGATTAGGAACAAAGATACTGGTTTTTCAAAAGGCTAAAGGAACTTTTTGACTTTTGACTTAAATGATGCTAGAGCTGTTTTCATTATTGAACTTAAATTTAATATTGATTCTAGACTTAGTGGGACTACAGTTATAGGCTTTTCTACATCAAGTTGAGAAAAGGTGTAGAAAACTATTTCAGATGCCTGTGCTAAATATGGTTTAAAACTATATCTAAACTATAGTTTTAGATGGTTTTCAATAATAGTAAAACGCTAGCAAAGTATTTTGGAAAATGGGTGCAGAACCTATTTAACTGATGTTCTCATATACAAAGATTTTCACGTCAAAAGAAAAACCACCATGTCCCCATGTTAGGGCACTGGTTTAAGCAGGCCTGGGAGGCTCAGGGGGATCAGGGACAAGTGGCCTGAGTGCTGAATAGGGATCCCAAACACTCAATTCTGACAGTCTGCTCTGGGGACACGAGCGGGGCCTGAACTATGCTCTGTACGCACAGGCTGAACAGAGATGGTTAGAACAAGAGGTTGGAAAACTAGAAATAAAAAGTAAACTCTCTCTCTCCCTTGCAAGTGGGATGGCAGAACTGTGCCGCAGTTGGAAGGTAGCCCCTCTGCTCCCCACTCGCTACCTTAGGGGTTACCTGTGCTCAGGATGGGTTCCAGAGAACGGGCCTTTCCCGACCTGCTGCGCTGAAAAGACAACCAGGAGCAACCTCCATGCAGTTTCACGCAGGTGTCCCGCAGCTCTCCGCCAGCGGGGAACTCCTGAAAACCACCCTTGCCAACTAAGCTTCATCCTCACTGATGGCTGTGTGCCAGTCACACCGGGTCCCGAGGCTAGTGCCCGGGACAAAGAAGGACAGCACACGATTCCCACTGGAGCCCATGAGGACAACACAGGCTTCCAGTGCCAAGTTCCCGGTGCAGCCCTGCCTCTCCCATCATGTGACTTCTCTATGCCTTTGTTTCCTGTCCCGTAAAATGGGGACAGTGGTGACGTAATTCTAAATTTCTAGGTGGGAACCCTCCATGTAAAGCACTTAGCCAGTTCCTGACATGGGTGATATAAAGCTGTTAACTATGCTAATATATCCCCCATTACAATAAGTAAACCAAGGCAGGAGAATAGAGAAAGAAATGGGTTTTCATAGCAGGAGGAGGCTCAGAGCAGTGTTATGTGTCTGGGAGGATGAGTTGGATCCAGCAGGCGCGGAGGACAGGCAGAGGGCCATGTGAAAGCAGAAGCCAGAGGACTAGAAAGGCTGGGGCCACAGGGCTGAGAAGGGAGGAGGGTGACAAGGAAGCTGGGAGACGGGGCACAGCCTTGACCATGACAGGAAGGATAAAGACACACAGTCAGGGCTGTTTGAAAAGTCTCCACAGTAGAGCCAACCTCCAGAAACGGTGATTCCTTCCATCTTCAAGATAATTACCTCTGAAAAAACCTTTCTATGAGAGCATTAATATTCAATATCCACATTTGTCAGGGTAAGTCAGAGAGAGAGAAAGAGAGAGATGATTATTCAGGAAAATAATTAATGTTCCTTTCTCTCATCCTCCAAATCTAAAACCCACCACTGGCCTTTTCTCTAGTAAGAAAAATACACACAAGTTGCCCATTTCAGATATTTGCTCATTTTCAAGTACTTTTCATAAACTTTGGCTTCACTCCAAGGTTTGCAGCCAGAGAATGCATCACCATTTAATTCAACCAGAAACGTTCCTTTCCCATGAATCACATAGGGAAGAATATTTCTCGAGTTAAAACATTGTTTCATTCATTATTACTGCCCCCATCAGGAAATTTTCTCCTAGAAATTTCCTCCAGTCGAATGTGCAGTCTAGCAAATCCTATTAAAAATGTTTAAAATTTCATGACATCAAAGGGATAGGAGTTGGTTTTTGCTTATTCCTGGAGCTCCATCCCCTCCCTTAGTAGCCGCTGGCCAGACAATGCCCAGTTGTCCCCTTGGTTCTGCCAACTCCACCTCTCGGGAGGAGTCCTCTCCAAGACTGTCCTCAGCCATTAACTCAAGTAGGTCAAGACTTGAGAACTCCATGAGGACAGCAACTCAGAATCCGGGGCAAACAACATTGCCAGAAACCAAACCAAAACACATTTGCAACAGGAAAAGAAAAAACCCCACACCCTGTCAACTTGTGAAATGAGTAACCCTCTCCCACCAGGAATTTCAATTGAGCGTGTAATCCCTGCCAGCAAAGCGCATTGCCCTTTCGCAGACCCCAGCGCTCCACACTAACGAGGGGGGGGACCATCTGTCATGCGATAAATCTGAACTGACATCAGGGTGGAATCCCTAAATCGATCCTACTGGAAATATAAATCCACACTTGACCAACTAACACCTTGAACTTCTTAAAACCAGTTTACCCGAGTGCATGTCATAAGTTCTTTGCTGAAATTCAAGTGAGAAAAATCTTAAAAAAGAAAAAGGAAACACTACTCATATCCTATGAGGACTTACTGAATAAAATATATCACTGTTTTATTAAGTTTCTCTACTTTCTGATATTCCAATGAATCCGTTTGGGTTTTATAAGAAGGTAGCATCAGGGTCAGGGAACTTCCAAGCAGGAGCTACTGGAGAAGTTCTATGTCAGAGGGGCATTGAGCAGAGCATTCTACTTGGGGTAGAGGAGGGTGTTGTGGGGAGGTGTTGCATTAGCAGGGCAAGTAAGAAGTTTCCATTTATGATTTTTGCTGCAAAGGGCTGGGGACGGAGAGACGAAAGGAGTTGGAGATGGGGCTGGTGGGCTGAGACACACCCTTAGCAATACCCATGCTTCCAAGACTCAGGATTCGTCTCTGAGGCTGCGGGTGACACCACCCTCCACTATGTGTGTACTTGTGCACGCGTGTGTGAGCAGGGTGTGTACGAATGGGCATGTGTGAGGCTGAGTATGAAAGTGACAGAGACAGAGAGGCAGGCTAACAGCATGCGGGAGCAGGTCGGGAAGCTTCCTTTTACCAGACTGAAGGAGACCCCACCCTACACTGACCATCTCATGGAAAGAAGCAGAAGCAGCTGAGGGCCAAGGAGATGAAGTGTCTTGTTCTGGCTACTCACTGATGGGCCAGCACCAGGACTCGGTTCTCCCAAAGTGCAACACCTGGGCGTCATCACCACCTTGCCTACAAGATTTTTAAAATGCACCTATTGGGGCCCTACCTCAAACCTGCTGACTCAGAAACTTTGAGAGTGGGGCTCAGCAATCCAAATTCTAACAACCGCTCCAGGGGATCCGGAGGCTGCTCCAGCGCTGAGCGGGGGTGGTGGAGGATGGTGGGGGGTGGTGGGGTGATGGGGGGTGGTGGTGGGTGGGGGTGGGGGTGGTGGGGGTGGTGG
>CAUYRH010140085.1:0-17742 GCA_963574655.1 Perodicticus potto
TTTTTTTTTGAGACAGAGCCTCAAGCTGTCACCCTGGATAGAGTGCTGTGGCATCACAGCTCACAGCAACTTCCAATTCCTGGGCTCAAGCGAGTCTCCTGCCTCCGCCTCCCAAGCAGCTAGGCGCCCGCCACAATGCCCGGCCATTTTTTGGTTGCAGCTGTCATTGTTGTTTGGCAGGTCTGGGCTGGATTTGAACCTGCCAGCTCAGGTGTACGTGGCTGGCGCCTTAGCCCGTTGAGCCACAGGCGCCGAGCCCCTTCCCATATTCTTGTGCTATAGTTGGGTTATAGCCTTCATATGAAACCTTTAAATTAGCTTCATAGTAGGGCTGAGTACATTGGATACTTTTTCTTCCATTCTTGAGATACTTTGCTAAGAAGAATATGTTCCAGGTGCATCCATGTAAACACGAAAGAGGTAAAGTCTCCTTCTTTCTCCACCCTCTTAATCTGGGAAGGCGACCTGGCTTTCTCCTCTGCCTGCTGGGCGGTTTTTTCTGATGCTCTGGCTTCCCACCTGCCTTTTCCGCGCAGCTTGCCCTGAACTGCGAGGCGCTAAAGGCAGCCCCCAGGTTCCGGCTCGGCGGCGTTTGCACCACGGTGGGGTCCGGGGCAAGCTCCCTACTGGCTGGGGGGAGGAATGGGGGTCCTGCTGCCTTCCAAAGAACTTTCTCTTCCGCCCTGCTAGGCAAGGAGCCACTTGCCCACAGGGGGGCAGCAAACAGTACGACGGTGCTCGGGTAATCAAAACGTTAGGAAAGGGAGGTTACAGGGGATGTGATGTGATAGTAAAGCAAGATGTATCACAAGAGAGGGAAATTGAGAAAAAAGTTTTGGATAAATACTGAAGACATTACACTGGCTGATCTCTGAGACTATCAAGACAACAAAGTCAATATAATTTTAAAATACAATGCAGATGAAGCTATAAGTCTGAAGACATGGCGAGCTTCCAGCACATGCTAAAATCAATGAAATTGATACATTTGGTCCTGGACATGATGATGAAAAATGGTTTGATGACACTGGAGAGGAGGATGACGCCTGTGGCTCAGTGGGTGCCGTAGCGTCACAGCTCACAGCAACCTCCAACTCCTGGGCTTAGGCGATTCTCTTGCCTCAGCCTCCTGAGTAGCTGGGACTACAGGCGCCCGCCACAACGCCCGGCTATTTTTTGGTTGCAATTTGGCTGAGGCCAGGTTCGAACCTGCCACCCTCGGTATATGGGGCCGGCGCCCCGCCCCACATCTCCCATTTTAAACAAGAAAAACATGCATTGCTGCCTTTCCTATTTTGACTACTTCCAGTATGTAAATAGATGTTTTGAATAAACCATTTGCCTTGTCTTCATTAAGAAGGATGATTAAGCTCTAGTTTTAACTAGCCTATTGACTGTACACAGTCTATGTGTATATTCCAGTCACCTAATGTTCCTTTGAGATTTTCATAAACTTTGAGGGAGGCAGAAATCTGCATTTGACATCAAAATGATAAGTCTATTTTTTCTTTTCTTTTTTGAGACAGAGTCTCACTATGTCACAGCTCACAACAACCTCCAACTCCTGGGCTTACATGATTCTCTTGCCTCAGCCTCCAGAGTAGCTGGGACTACACGCGCCCACCACAACGCCTGGCTATTTTTTGTTGTCATTTGGCCGGGGCCAGGTTCGAACCTGCCACCCTTGGTAGATGGGGCCGGCCACTGAGCCACAGGTACAGCCCCATAAGTCTGTTTTCATATTTTAGTATGAGAATATTTTTATGCTAATTTTTATATCATGTACATTCTTTTCATGATCTTATTTTGCCACCATACATATATACAAAAAAAGATTTTCTAAAGTGTAGTTTTTACAACCTGTGTTTAATAGAAATTTTGAATTTGTAAGCTTTAGCAGTTGTAAAAATGGATCGCTAGGTGGCACCCTGTTATCTCAACATTGGAAATACTGATATAATTGTTTTTTTTCTGTGCATAAAAAATTTCCCGTACATGAGAAGATTGTTTTGATCATAACATATATGTAGAATATTTTTACAGAACAGAAAGATTATGTTAAAAGCGTTAGTTTTCAGGAGTCATATACATGTGAGCTGTAATTTTGAGTGCTTTATGAAAACAATGAAAATGTGTATATGAATGAAAATTTAATTTCATAACAACTTGTACAAATCAAGTTGCTTTCAACATATCCCTAAGGTGGGGAAAGAGAAGGGACTAACACCTTAGTGAAAAGATGGTCTCCAATTTCTGAATGGAAGAACTACAGCTGAGAAATAGAAGAAACGTCATGTTGCAGGGTATAGTATACACTTTCTTTGTGTTAAAGATGTATTTTATTATGTTAAGAGTTCTAGGTTTTCTTTTGCTTGCACTGGGAACCAAATTTACCCTTATTTTCTCTTTAGTTATAAAATTAGGGCTGAACTAGTCAGACCTCATTAGCCACACTGGTTCATATGCACCTTTAAAACACAAGCTCCATCATGCAGCTTGTACTTCTGTTGGTCTTCAGAGAACTTTTCAATGATAAAAAGTAATACACAGGGTAATAAACTTTCACATAGCTTAAAAAAAAAAACTCGAATCGGCGGTGCCTGTAGCTCAGTGAGTAGGGCGCCAGCCCCATATACCAAGGGTGGCGACTTCAAACCCGGCCCTGGCCAAACTGCAACAAAAAAATAGCTGGGTGTTGTGGCAAGCACCTGTAGTCCCAGCTACTCGGGAGGCTGAGGCAAGAGAATCACCTGAGCCCAGGAGTTGGAGGTTGCTGCGAGCTGTGACGCCACGGCCCTCTACCGAGGGCAACGAAGTGAGATTCTCTCTTACAAAAAAACCCTTCAAATCTTCCCTAATCCATTCTCACCAAACTTTCCTTTCCTAAGTATGCAAACTCTGGATTTGAAAATCTGAGTTACTTTTGGTTATGAGACTTAAACCATTACTCACTGCTCTAACATGCTGAAGAAATCACCCGAGGGGGAGGGAGATGGATGCTCAGTTGTCATTAAAAAAAAAGAAAAGAGGCTCGGCGCCTGTGGCTCAATGGGCTAAGGTGCCAGCCACCTACACCTGAGCTGGCGGGTTCGAATCCAGCCCAGGGCCCACCAAACAACAAGGACAGCTGCAACCAAAAAATGGCCAGGCGTTGTGGCAGGCGCCTGTAGTCCCAGCTATTTGGGAGGCGGAGGCAAGAGACTTGCTTGGGCCCAGGAATTAGAGGTTGCTGTGAGCTATGATGCCACAGCACTCTATCCAGGGTCACAGCTTGAGGCTCTGTCTCAAAAAAGAAAAAAAAAATCTGAGGTACTATAAAACATTAAGTTGAAGAGTAGCAATTAAGAGTGCCTACTTGGGGTGGGTCTTGGTGGCTCATGCCTGTAATCCTACCACTCTGGGAGGCCAAGATTGGCAGATTGCTTGAGATCAGGAGTTCTGAGACGAGCCTACGCAAGAGCAAGATCCTGTCTCTACTAAAAAATATAGAAAAATTAGCCAGGTGTTGTGGTGGGCACCTGCAGTCCCAGCTACTCCGGAAGCTTGAGGCATGAGGATCACCTGAGCCCAAGATTTTGAGGTTGCTGTGAGTTGTGATGATGCTGTGGCACTCAATCCCAGGGTGACAGAGTAAGACTGTCTCAAAAAAAGAAAAGAAAAGCATGGCACACCCGTAGCACAGAGGTTATGGTGCTAGCCACATACACCAAGGCTGGCGGCTTCCAACCCAGCTCAGGCCTGCCAAAACAACAATGACAACTGCAACAAAAAATAGCCAGGCATGGGCGGCACCTGTGGCTCAAGGAGTAGGGCACCGGCCCCATTTGCCAGTGTGGTGGGTTTAAACTGACCCTGGCCAAAAACTGCAAAAAAAAAAAAAAAAAGCTAGGCATTGTGGTGGGTGCCTGTAGCAGCTACTTGGGAGGCTGAGGCAAAAGAATCACTTAAGTCCCAGAGTTCGAGGTTGCTGTGAGCTGTGATACCATAGCACTCTACCAAGGGCGACATAGTGAGACTCTATCTCAACAACAACAGAGTGCATAATTGCAGGGGGCGTTCCTGAATATGTATCTCAGTGAAGTGCATCTGAGACCAAAGGCTGCTTTTTAATACTCATAAGAAGTCATGAAGAATTGACTTCATTGGTAATCAAAACCTCCTGAGAGGCTTCTGTACATGTTTTGATAAACTTATATATACATCTTTCCATATGATTTTTCCACGAATGTTTGAGCTTGGCATATGTGATATACTTCCTGGTAGGAACAGTACAACTCAAAACATTTTTTTGCTTACTCCTTTAACAAACATAGTTAGTCTGAAAAGTTTTCCAAAACTACAACTATGACCCAAATTCAAGTCTTTGGTGCTGATATATTTTTTTCTCGGCTAGGTAGGAACAGCCCAATCTAGTGCTATTCTTGGACAATATCAAATCATGATTAGAAAGTTATGGGTCATATAAAACACCACTTGGATGGATTCTTTAATTTGTATGTAATGTGAAAACTATACTTTCTTTCTTTCATTCTATTTTTTTTTTTTTTTTTGAGACAGAGTCTCACTACATCACCCTTGGTAGAGTGCTGTGGAGTCACAGCTCACAGCAACCTCAAACTCTTGTGCTTAAGCCATTCTCTTGCTTCAGCCTCGCCACAATGCCCAGCTATGTTTTGGTTGCAGTTGTCATTGTTGTTTAGCAGGCCTGGGCCAGTCTACAACTTGCCAGCTTTGGTGGCACTGAGCACCAGCGCGGAGCAGCAACCTCCAACTCCTGGGCTCAAGTGATTCTCCTGCCTCCATCTCCCAAGTAGCTGGGACTACAGGCGCCTGCCACAATGCCTGGCTATTTTTTGCTTGCAGCCGTCATTATTATTTGGTGGTCCCAGGCTAGATTCAAACCCACTAGCTCAGGTGTACGTGGCTGGCGCCTTAGCCACTTGAGCCACAGGTGCCAAGCCTATAGTTCCTTTTTAAATTTTATTTATTTATTTATTTAAATCGTAGCTGTGTACATTAATGTAATCATGGGGTACAATGTGCTGGTTTTATATACAATTTGAAAGATTTTCATTAAACTGGTTAACATAGCATTCATGGTATTTTCTAATACTCCCTTTTTTTGAGACAGAGTCTTACTCTCTCACCCTGGGTAGAGTTGCCTGATGTCATAGCTTACAACAATCTCATACTCTTACGCTCAAGATCCCTTGGCCTCAGTCTCCCGAGCAGCTTGGACTACAGACACCTACCGCAATTCCAGCTAATTTTTCTACTTTTAGTAGAGATGGGGTCTCACTCTTGCTCAGGCTAGTCTTGAACTTCTGACCTCAAGGGATCCTCCTGCATCAGCCTCCCAGAGTGCTGGGATTATAAGTGCCTGTTGATTATATTTCAAATAAGGGATGGAAGTGGTCTTTAAGAAGGTTTTAGTTTTTTTTTCTTTTCTTTTTTTGTGGAAGGCTTTGGTTTGTTGTTTTTGTTTTGTTCTTTTTGAGACAAGAGTCTTAGGCTGTCTCCTTGGGTAGAGAGCTGTGACATCACAGCTCACAGCAACCTCAAACTCTTGGGCTTAAACAATTCTCTTGCTTCAGCCTCCAAAGTAGCTGGGACTTTGTAGTGGCCAGGTTTGAAGCTGCCACCTTCAGCATATGGGGCCACCAAATGTATTGATTTTGCATGATACTGTATGTATGATTTTACTATGTTTTCATTATGTATGATTTTGTGTGATATTCTCTAAAAGCTATGATACTTGTACATATCAGGTCAGCAGGCCTACTTCTTTATGTTCACCACCGCCATATGTTAAGCAGTTTGTTACAGTCCCTAGATGGTCAACTTACAGAGTTTCTTTTGCACATATATTGTATATATATTGTACGTATATATTTTTGTATGTATATTGTATATATATTGTACATATACATACGAATGAAAAACTAGAAAAACAGTGAATCTTATTAAATTCAGGGTTAGAAAAAAAGGAGTCACTTCAGGGTATACAGCGCTCATTTCTATTAAGATGGTGGGTGATTTTGTGAAAGTCCCTTCAGTTCTGTGGATATTCTCTTTTCTAGTATGAGTTAACATTTTTTTTTTTAATTAAATCATAGCTGCGTACATTAGTGCAATCAAGGGGTACAATGTGCTGGTTTCATATACAATCTGAAATGTTTTCATCAAACTGTTTAAGATAGCCTTCATGGCATTTTCTTTTCTTTTTTTTTTTTTTCCCAGTGGGAAGACAGAATTTATTTACAGAAAAGAATACAGAAAACGCTGAAGCTCCTGGTAGAGAGAGAGAACTCAAGTGGGGAGAGAAAAGTTCTCTCCGTTTCTCTCCCGGTCTTTCCCCCTTTAGGCTTTTAGTCTCAGGGTATATATAGGTGTATGGGTTATGAGTTAACATTTTGGTTTGTCTCATGTCTGGGTCTTTGAGTTAGAATTGAAGTTCTGTTCAGGAATCTATGGGAGATTATGAAGATTTAAGGAAATTCCTTGTCTATTCCCAAAGTGAGTCTGTGTCTCAGTTGCTCCTGGACTCCCTCCTCAGGGCTGCAGGGGCTGGAGCACTAGAGAGAGGGGAAACCTGACTCAGGATGGCTGTTAGCAGTGTGGGAAGGAGGCAGTGGAGAGGCCTTGTAGCTCTGCAGGATCCTCTCACCCCCTCCAACGTTGGTCTCCAGGAGTTTCAGCCTGGGGCCTATGTACACAAAACCCAGTGTCTCTGAGGCCACTATGTTTGAAAAGACACTAGGAACACAGAGGCGGGCAGCCAACGCCAATCCTGCAGAGCCTTAGTTCAGATTTGGTTCTGGATGCAGTGCATGGGGGGAAGTCCCTGATTATGGCTGGGGAACTGTCACCACCCAGTTGTATTGATCTGGAGCCCCCAAAGGGTCTCATGACAGAGGAACCTTGTAGGGGCTTGAGGAGCCCACTGGATGCTGCAGTTTTGGGGGGGCTGGGGTGAAGGAATGAGAGTGAGCA
Source organism: Perodicticus potto (assembly GCA_963574655.1). Taxonomy (NCBI): domain Eukaryota; kingdom Metazoa; phylum Chordata; class Mammalia; order Primates; family Lorisidae; genus Perodicticus; species Perodicticus potto. Next base: position 6,994 of record CAUYRH010140085.1, read on the forward strand.
CAGCCTCAACCTAAGGCTAGGCTGTGGCAGCTCCTCCCTCCACCCAGCCCCAGCTACTTCAGGCCAATGTGTAAAATGACAAAGGTCCAACAAACCTGACTCGTATCCATCAACCAACTCTGCCACACACCCTCACCACCAACAAACTCTCAGGAGACCGAGCACGGTCCCTCCGGTACATCAGCACAGAACTGTTCATTATTTGAACTCTTCATGTTAGTGATGAGCTCTGAGATACGTCCGTGTGTGTCATGAAACAAGGAAAGGACACGGCAACTTGGGGGAACTGAGAACTCTTGTTTTGCTCCAATTTCCAGGGCCTGAACAGTTTGTCTTGAACTGCAACCTTCATCCCCTGTCTCTCCCTAGGATTATGCCCAGCCCAGCTGTCTTCACACAGGGCCAGCAAAATGATTCTTTGGGAACCTGTCTGCAGGGCCTCCTTGGCCTCAGGTCTGAGTAACCCTACCTAGGATAGGAGGGCACTCAAATTAGAATTAAAGCATGTGGGCTCAGTGCCTGTAGCTCAGCGGCTAAGGGCACCAGCCACATACACCAGAGCTGGCAGGTTCGAATCTGGCCCAGGCCTGCTGAACTACAATGACAACTGCAACCAAAAAAAAACCCAAAATAGCCGGGCATTGTGGCAGGCGCCTGTAGTCCCAGGTACTTGGGAGGCTGAGGCAAGAGAATCGCTTAAGCCCAAGAGTTGAAGGTCGCTGTGAGCTGTGATGTCACAGCACTCAACTGACAGTGACAACGTAAGACTCTGTCTCAAAAAAAAAAGAATTAAAGCATGTGCCATAAAACAGGCACATGACTGCCAAACCCCACACCCCTCTTGTTGGTGAAGCCCTAGCTCTTCCTACTCCCAAAGCCTGTCCTCCATCTGCACTCAGGCTGTGCTTATGCTAACTGCTAGCTAATTCTCCCTAAGATTTTTTTTTAGAGACAGAGTCTCACTTTGTCGCCCTTGGTATAGTGCATCACAGCTCACAGCCACTTCCAGGTCTTGGGCTTAGGCAATCTCTTGCCACAGCCTCCCAAGTAGCTGGAACCACAGGTGCCCGCCACAACGCCCAGCTATTTTTTTGTTGCAGTTTGGCCGGGGCCAGGTTTGAACCCACCACCCTCGGTATATGGGATCGGTACCCTACTCGCTGAGCCACACGCACTGCCCTCTCCCTAAGATTTATTTATTTATTTATTTACTCATTCATTACTTATTTATTTATTTATGTTTTTGAGACAGAGTCTCACTTTGTCACCCTCAGTAGAGTGCCGTAGCATCACAGCTCACAGCATCACAGCAACCTCAAACTCATGGGCTTAAGTGATTCTCTTGCCTCAGCCTCCCAAATAGCTGGGACTACAGGTGCCCACCACAATGCCTGACTATTTTTATTGTTTTTTGTTTTTGAGACCGAGTGTCACTTTATCACCCTTAGTAGAGTGCTGTGGTATCATAGTGATATAGGATTCCACCACTCAGGGCTGGACAGGGAGCCCCCAGTTCTCTAGGCCCAGGTAAACTCAGAAATAAGACCCCCATTTCCAGGTACAAACAGGCTGCCCTTTTCAGGACACACTCTCTGGGCTCTAACAAGATCATGAACAAAGCAGCCTGCAATGGTTTTTTGGGTGGTTCCACCTTGAGCAGGGAGCACACACCTTAATCCATTCTTGGAGATAAAATCCGTAAGGATCTGATAACCTTGCCCTAATGGAGGAGGATCTACATTCATTCATTTTATTTTATTTTATTTTTTTTTTTTTGAGACAGAGTCTCACTTTGTTGCCCTCGATAGAGTTCACAGCAACCTCAAACTCTTGGGTTTAAGCAGTTCTCTTGCCTCAGCCTCCTGAGTAGCTGGGACTACAGGCACCCACCACAACACCCAGCTATTTTTTGCTGCAATTCTCATTGCTGTTTTAGCTGGCCGGGCCGGGTTCGAACCCTCCACCCTTGGTGTATGGGGCTGGCGCCCTACCCACTGAGCCAGAGGCACCGTCCCCATTCATTCATTTCTTAATGCTCTTCATTAACTTTGAAAAGATGTTTTTCCACTTACCAGGTCGTGGCCAAGTGTAATTCTCAAGACCTAATACCCCTAGGTAAATAGCCCACAGTAGAGACTCCCCTGTTAGTTCTTTCCCGTTTCCAGAAGCTCTTTTACTTCTTCTGTATTCCTTTCTGTCTAATAAAAATGCTATCTTACCACTGATCTGTGGTCCATGGGTTCATTCTCCGAATCCCTGAGACCAAAGTCCTACTGAGGAAGAAATTCCAGTATCATGTTTGGGGGCTCATCCAGGATTGAAGATCCATGGCAAGCAATGGGACCACTTACCTCTATCCTGCTTTTCTCTATAGTTATAATAATGGAGACTAATAATTGTGATGCCCATCAGCCGGTAAAAGTGCATAGTGGGCTGCTGACCTCCAGGTCATGGGCTAGAGGCTGTTGGGGAATGGACTTTTTTTTTTTGGCTGGGGTTGGGTTTGAACCCACCACCTCCGGCATATGGAGAAGGCGCCCTACTTCATTGAGCCACAGGCCGCCCGGGAATGAACTTTCTAATTCCCCTTGGCTCCAAAAAAAAGGAATGGAAGGGAATGTTAGATGGCTTGAGAGCCCAGCAAACAGAAGTAGCTCCTATCCCAGCGTGGTGGCTCACGCCTGTAATCCCAGCACTGTGGGAGGCTGAGAAGGGAGAATTGCTTGAGCTTAGGAGTTCTAGACTTAACTGAGCTAGAGTGAGACCTCGACTCCTAAAAAAAATGAAAATCCAGCCAGGCACTGTGCAAGCACCCGTAATCCCAGCAGCTTCCAGAGGCTGAGGCAGCGGGATGCCCACAGCCTGAGTTTGAGGTTGCAGTGAGCTACGAAGCCATTACACTCTGCTCAGGGCATTGGGTGGGACTCTGTTTCAACAACAACAAAAAATCAACTAACAGAGATTTCAGAAAATAAGTACAGAGAATATATTGAGGGAAAAAATATCAAGGCAATGATTCAAGAAATTTCTAAGAATTGGAAGTGTTTTTTTGTTTGTTTGTTTTTTAGAAAGAGAGAATCTCACTTTGTCACCCTCGGTAGAGTACCATGGCATCACAGCTCACAGCAACCTCCAGCTCTTGGGCTTAGGCAATTCTCTTGCTTCAGCCTCCCAAGTAGCTGGGACTACAGGCACCCGCCACAATGCCTGGCTTTTTTTGTTGCAGTTTGGCTGGGGCCATGTTCAAACCTGGCACCCTCAGCATATGGGGCCGGCGCCCTACTCACTGAATCACAGGCGCTGCCCAAGAATTGAAAGCATTTTTGGACTGGCACAGTGGCGCATGCCTGTAATCCTAGGACTCTGGGAGGCCGAGACGGGTGGATTCCCTCACCTCGTAGGTTTGAGATCAGCCCGAGCAAGAGCAAGACCCCATCTCTAAAATTAGTCGGGTGTTGTGGTGGGTACCTGTAGTCCCAGCTACTTGGGAGGCTGAGGCAAGAAAATCACTTGAGCCCAAGAGTTGGAGGTTGCTGTGAACTATGACGCCACTGCACTCCACTGAGAGCTACAAAGTGAGATGCTGTCTCAAAAAAAAACCAAACAGTCTGTGTTTTCAAAGAAAACATAGTGACTGTCCCACCAAGTGGCTAAAAGAGAATTACAATGATACTTCATCAAAACGCTAAAGGACAAAGAAAAGGCCAAAACACTTACAGAGCCTGGTGCAGTGGTTTATGCCTGTAGTCTCAACTACTCCAGAGGCTGAGGCAGGAGAAGCATTTGCCAGGCTTCCAGGCTGTCCTGTACTATGATCACACCTGTGAATAGCCACTGAACTCCAAACTGGGCAATACAGCCACTGTCTCTAAAAAAGCAAAAACAAAACAACATTTATAGAGGCAGAACAAGAAAATGACATATAAAAAGGATGATAGCTCGGCACCTGTAGCTCAAGCGGCTAAGGCGCCAGCCACATACATCAGAGCTGGCGGGTTCAAATCCAGCCGGGGCCTGCCAAACAATGACAACTACAACCAAAAAATAGCCGGGTGTTGTGGTGGGCGCCTGTAGTCTTAGCTACTTGGGAGGCTGAGGGAAGAGAATCGCTTAAGTCCAGGAGTTGGAGGTTGCTATGAGCTGTGACGCCATGGCACTCTACTCAGGGCAATAGCTTGAGGCTCTGTCTCAAAAAAAAAAAAAAAGGATGTGAATACATGTCTTTATACATTTGTCAAGGACTCATAGAATGTACAACACCAAGAGTGAACCTTAAGGTAAGCTATGGATTTTGGATGTCAATACAGATTCATTATTTATTTATTTATTTATTTATTTGAGACAGAGTCTCAAGCTATCGCCCTGGGTAGAGTGCCGTGGCATCAAAGCTCACAGCAACCTCAAACTCTTGAGCTTAAGTGATTCTCTTGCCTCAGCCTCCCAAATAGCTGGGACTACAGGCGCCCGCCACAACACCTGGCTATTTTTTGGTTATAGTTGTCATTGTTGTTTGGCAGGCCCGGGCTGGGTTCAAACCCGGCAGCTCTGGTGTATGTAGCTGGCGCCCTACTCGCTGAGCTACATGCACTGAGTCACAGGGAGGGTCTTATTCTACTGCCCAGGCTGGAATGGAATGGCACAAATATAACTCACTGTAACCTCGAACTCCTGGACTCAAGCAGTTCTACCCTGTCAGCCTCCCAAAGAAGTGCTAAGGTTGGGGTGGTGCCTATCACAGTGGGTAGAGCGCCACCTGTGGCACAGTGGATAGGGCACTGGTCCCATATACCAAGGGTGGAAGGTTTGAGCCCGGCCCCAGCCAAACTGCAACAAAAAAATAGCCAGGTGTTCTGATAGGTGCCTGTAGTCCCAGCTACTTGGGAAGCTGAGGCAAGAGAATCACGTAAGCCCAAGAGTTTGAGGTTGCTGTGAGCTATGATACCACAGCACTATACTAGGGGCAACAAAGTAAGATTCTGTCTCAAAAAAAAGATCCTATTTATAGTGCAATCTTTGGAGATGATCTTAAATTTCACAATCATCAGCCAGATTATGTTTATTGGAAAAGATAGCAACATAAAGATTTGTTTAAACCTCCCTGGAGAAGATTTTATCAGGTGCTATTTTTTTTTTTTTTTTTGAGACAGAGCCTCAAGCTGTCACCCTGGATAGAGTGCTGTGGCATCACAGCTCACAGCAACCTCCAATTCCTGGGCTCAAGCTAGTCTCCCGCCTCCGCCTCCCAAGTAGCTGGGACTACAGGTGCCCGCCACAACGCCCGGCCACTTTTTGGTTGCAGCCATCATTGTTGTTAGGCGGGCTGGGGCTGGATTCGAACCCGCCAGCTCAGGTGTACGTGGCTGGCGCCTTAGCCCACTGAGCCACAGGTGTGGAGCCTATTTTTTTTTTTTTTGAGACAGAGCCTCAAGCTGTCACCCTAGGTAGAGTGTTATGGCATCACAGCTCACAGCAACCTCTAACTCCTGGGCTCAAGCGATTCTCCTGCCTCTGCCTCCCAAGTAGCTGGGAGTACAGGCGCCCACCACAAAGCTGGGATTTTTTTTTTGGTTGCAGCCATCATTGATGTTTGGCAGACCCAGGCTGGATTTGAACCCGCCAGCTCAGTGTATGTGGCTGGTGGCTTTAGCCGCTTGAGCTATAGGCACCGAGCCTTTTCAGGTGCTATTAACTAATTATCCTGCAGCTAAACTTGAAGGATTAGATTCTTGGATTCACATTTCCTACTTGAAGAAACCTCCAACACCCGAATGGACTTCTATGTTTACCAGAGATCTCCAGCTAAAAATCTCTAAGATTTCTGACTCCTTTGCTGACAAAAAGTAGATAACATCTGAGGAGAAAAGTAGATAACATCTGAGGAGAGAGTATTTCCCGAGATAGTGCACAAGGCCTGTACAAGGAATTTATTTTTATTTTTAATTTTTTTTTGTAGAGACACAGTCTCACTTTATCGCCCTCGGTAGAGTGCCATGGTGTCACACAGCTCACAGCAACCTCCAACTCCTGGGCTTAGGCGATTCTCTTGCCTCAGCCTCCCGAGTAGCTGGGACTACAAGCGCCTGCTACAACGCCCGCTATTTTTTTGTTGCAGTTCAGCTGGGGCCGGGTTTGAACCCGCCACCCTCAGTATATGGGGCCAGCACCCTGCCCACTGAGCCACAGGTGCTGCCCTAAAGGAATTTCTTTGGCATATATATTTTGATTTTGACTTTCCTGTTATGATGACTAAAAGTGTAGTAACACCCTCTCCTTTGTTTGATCCCCATTCCTCTTATTGGAAAATTGCTAATCTGATGTGAAAGTAGGACAAACTTTTATTTTTCAATATCAAGAGGATATTGAGATCCTAATATTAACTTCTTAGAATCAATCTAACGTCCTTATAGCCTATGGACCTTCTTTTCAGGTATAATACAGCAGGGCTCCCATTTAGGAAAATACATCCAAAAAAATTCTTCCTAATTTTATGCCTGGTGAGGCAGTTGTTTTGTTTTTTGAGAGTCTCACTCTGTTGCCCAGGCTAGAGTGCCTAGCTAGCTCACAGTAGCTTCAAATTCTTGGCCTGAAGTGATCCTCCTTCCTCGGCCACCAAAACATCTGGCTAATTTTTCAATTTTTAGTAGAGAGGGGGTCTCACTTTTGCTCATGCTCGTCTCAAAATCCTGAGCACAAGCAATCTTCCTGCCTTGGCCTGCCAGAGTGCTAGGATCAGAGGCAGAAATCACCGTGCCTGGCTAGTATCTATCATTTTTAAAGTAGACATTGAATTATACAGCGTTGAGATTTTTAAAAATGGAATAATAATAAATTGCATTTATTGAGCTCTCACTATGTGCCTGACTATGTTCAAGGAAGGTTACATCTGTGAGACATTTATTTCTCAAAATAACCTTGCGAGTTGGCTATCATTTTTCTTCCCATTTTTCAGAAGAAAATGGGAAGAAACTTAGGCCTGGGAGGCTTCAATAGTAAAGCCCAGGTTTGAACCTCAGCACTCTGGCTTTAGAAGCCACTCTAGTAGTTCCTCCATTGTGCTGCCTCTCCAGAGAGACAATCACTGAACACTGTGCTTTTCCCATAGGCCAAATGCCGCCCTGGCTTCACACCACCTCCACTCTACTTACTGCTAAGAGCCGTGACTCTCTCCACTATCAGCTGGTTCAGAGGAAGATGTAATGGCAACATCCACTTCACAGGATTGAATGAGAAATGTGAAGGAACTTTGCAAATGCTATAAATGTTACCAGTTATGTGCCCCTACAGGCTTGGATAATCAGCCAGTGCTTTCTAATTACACAAAAGAAAGGAGGTGCTGGACATGGTGGTACACACCTGTAGTCCCAACTACTCAGAACTTGAGCCCAGGAGTTCAGGGCAAGTCTGGGCAACATGGCAAGACCCCATCTCTAAAGACAGGTGGGGGGTTATGATAGTTCTCTGAGATCACCAGTCTGACTTTCTGCATTGTCTTCTCAATTATAATCATATACAGTGGAAGAGCTTAATATGTTCTAATTACCTGTGTTGGACAGTGTGGACTAGACTTTGTTTTCTTGAGCTTATGCCTTTTCTCTCCACTTCAGTTATAAATAAGCACAGCACCTTGTCATCTTTCTCTTTCTTCCTTCATGGGGCTCAGTCAAGTTCTAGGCACAGAAAATGCACTTAGACAGTAGTTTGGTGCCTAGGGACATTAAAATATTTTGTCCTCAAATAAAAATGCTTCTCAAATGTAAAATACTATTGGTGAAGAAGTTATGAAGCATTTCTACTTTTACCTACCAAAATAGATGGCTTGGGAAATTATAGTTTTGCTATAAATATTGGTGATCCTTGGAGTGTTTTGCGGGACAACAGCGCCCCAATAGTTCTTTGAACAGAGGCACTGAGGACAAAAGGAAGCTCAGAACCATGCAGGTTATCAACAATAAAAAGTCTTAATCTTTGAAGCAAAATATAGAGTGCTTTCCTCTTGACCCATCTCATCTGCCACATGGAACTACGTAATCAACCTACAAGCAGATGGACGATTAGATGTGATGGGTCCCGGGCCCAAAGAAGTGAGATACCCTATCCGATTCTATCTAGAGTTTTGCTCCTGGCCCTGGGTTGTTTGCACAGAACCCCGCAGGGCGCTTTTAGATCCGGAACAGACTAGGCTATAATCAGACTTTGCCACCCCCCTGCTGGCTGGGCCACTACGGCCAAGGAACCTGTTTTTCATTTGCAAAACGGAATAACCTTACAGGGTTGTGGCAAATTTGTGCTTCCACTGGCAGAAGATGAGGTGATTGACCGCGAGGAAAATGGGAGCGTCGCTGGGAACCAGGGCCGGAGGTCGGGCCGGGGGCGGGTGGGGAGCTCAGCGGAATGGGCGGGCGAGGGTTTCTGTGGCGCCCCGCCTGGTCGCAGCTCTGCCGGGAGACCGGCCCGGGAAGTCGCGCTTCCCTTCAGCAGTCGTAGCCCTACGGAAAGTGACCCGGCGAGGCGCGGCTCGCTCTCGCAGCAGCTTTTGGGTCTTCCCGGGGACGCACGGGCGCGCCCCGCCCCGGAAACACGCCCCCAGCGGTCCCGCGCGCCTTTGGAAAGTCTCTTTCTGTTTCGTGTACGTTTCGCGGTCCCAGGCGCGGACGCAGTCGTCTTCTTGCCAGCCAAAGCTGCAGCACCCCGAGGCGCGGCGAGCCCCCGGATCCGGCGCCGCGATGAAGAGGACCCGCGAGGAGGTGGACGCGACGCTGCAGATCGCCAAGCTGAACGCGGCCGAGCTGCTGCCCACCGTGCACTGCCTGCGCTTCGGCCCCGGGGCCAGCGGCGCGGCAGCCGGCGACTTCTGCCTGCTGGAGCTGGAGCCCGCGCTGTGCCAGCAGCTGGAAGAGGGACGCAGGTGAGCGCAGGACGCGCCGCGCTCCCTGCCGCGTGCCGGCCGTCTGCGGACGTCCTCCGCGGGGACACTCTGGATGAGGAAACCGGGCGGAGAGATGCGACGGTGTGGCTGGGCCTCACAGCGCTTGTGGCCTGATCCCCAGCAGGCTGCCTCTCTGAGGAGTCTAGGCCCCGGCTCGGCCGCTCAGTTAGCCGGACGGAGGAGATAAACAGAATTGGCCTGGCTGACCTGGGAGGCGAATGTCAGCACACACAGCGCGGGATATACTCTGTAAAAGTTTTGAAGCCATGATTTGTGATTCTAGGGACTCCACACAACACTTTGTCATTCTACCTTAAAACACAATGGCACTATCTTGTGTTTATAGAGTTCTTCTTGCCTTCCATTTATGTTTACTCAGATAATAGGACGTGTAGGGAATAAGTTTAAAGACTTGCTACAGACTAGGTAATTGGATGAGATGCTCCCCTCTCAATAAAAAACAACCACCACCACCCCCATGCAACAGACTTGTTTGGGGGCACTCAGTAGGGATTTGAAGTGGTTTCTCATGCTAGGTCAGCTACAAATTTGCTGCAAAACCACTGGTTAAAGACTATAGTTAATAGTTAAAAGCGAGGTGGTTCTTTGTATGTCCCGATCTTGTGTAATCCCCACTTTTGCAAATTAGGATTTGGGGACATTGGCTTGACTCTCTTGTGCAGTGTCATTCTTACAACACCCACATTTTATTAGGCATTCTTTTATCTCTCTTTTTTTTTTTTTTTGAGACAGAGTTTTACTTTGTCACCCTCGGGTAGAGTGCTATGGCATCACAGCTCACAGCAACTTCAAACTGTTGGGCTTAAGCGATACTCTTGCCTCAGCCTCCCAAGTAGCTGGGACTACAGGGGCCCATCACAACGCCCGGCTATTTTTAGAGATAGGGTCTCTGTGGCTCAGGCAGGGCTCCAATTCGTGAACTCAGGCAATCCACCTTCCTTGGCCTCCCAGAGTGCTAGGATTACAGGCATGAGCCACCACCCCTTGGGCCATTTTTTCCCTAAGTTCCATTTAATAGAACCACTTAGGTTCTTTCCCGCTTTTATACTTTACCGGCTAAGCAGTGTTAGAGTTAACTAGCCAGTCTTCAGATAACTAGCCTCAAAGTGTCTTTAGGGAACTGAGTTCTTCCCTCATCTCTGTTCATCTCAGCTGAGTTGGGAGGATTTCAGAGGAATTCGGGAGTGAGGACCTTTGTCCAGTTAATAGCTAATCTAGTTGGCAAAAAAACAAGAAGAACCTGAAAACGTGTTTTGAATTTGGGGAGGGGAGGTATAAACAAAATATTTGGAAGCAGAGATAGTGCAATTAGAAACAAATCTTAAAGAACAGGTTTGTAAACCCATTAAACATTAGCACCAAAAATCTAAAATATTTGCATTCTTTTTACCAAAATAGAGGCAGTCTTCTATTTCAGGTTTTTTATTTTTTATTTAAAGGAAATGTATTGTGCACAAGGGTCTTAATGCTTTATGCACTAGGAGAACTGCTACAACCCCTCTCCCCTGTCATCTGAGTCTTTAGCTTTCCCCTTCCTCCTCACCTTCCATCTTTCTCCTCTTCCTTTTTGCTTTCCTACAACTGTGATAAACTGCTTTGTCAAGTCTTTTGTTTAATTTAGCTTGTAAACATCCCCCTTTTGTATTTTCATTCGGCTTTTAGGCTTTTTTTCATAAGGCCTCAGTTTCTTTTTTTTTCCTTTTTTTTTTTTTTTTTTTTTTTGTTTTGGCCCGGGGTGGGTTTTTACCCGCCCCCTATGGCAGATTGGGCCGGTGCCCAGCTCCTTTGTGCCCCAGGCGCCC
>CAUYRH010140088.1:0-68824 GCA_963574655.1 Perodicticus potto
CTTCCTTCCTTCCTTCCTTCCTTCCTTCCTTCCTTCCTTCCTTCCTTCCTTCCTTCCTTCCTCCCTCCCTCCCTCCCTCCCACTTTCCGTCCCTCCCTCCCTCCATCTTTCCTTCCTTCCTTCCTTCTTTCTTTCTCAGGTTATTATGAGGTTATAAACAACCAGGTAACAAGTTTTCAATTTCTTAGGTACCTCTTGTAGTATGTCTTGCATCCAAAAGGTGTGCCATACACCCCTCCCTTATGTCCTGTAATTGGGAGCACAACAATGCCTCCTCCTAGCTCATTTCTCCTCCTCCCAACTTAAATTAAATTAAGTTTTTCTTTCCAAAAATGCTATATTAGTTTTCAGTTTCACCAACAGTGTAAAAGTGATCCATCCCCTCTTTCCATATCCACACCAGCATCTGTAACTCTGGGAATTGTGATGTGAGCTAATCTTGCTGGAGTTAGGTGATACCTCAGAGTGGTTTTGATTTGCATTTGTCTGATGATTAGGGACAATGAGCACTTTTTTTGTATGTTTGTTATCCATTTGTCTGTCTTCCTCAGAGAAGAGTCTGTTCATATCTCTTGCCCAGTGATAGATGGGATTGTTTGTCTTTTTTGTTGTTGTTGATTAATTTGAGTTCTCTGTGAATTCTAATTCATCAGATTCATAATATGCAAATATTTTTTCCCATTCTGAAGATTGCCTATTTGCTTTAATTGTTATGTCCTTAGTTGTGCAAAAGCTTTTCAGTTTAATTAAGTCCCATTTGTTTATTTTTATTGTTGTTGCAATTGCCCCTGAAGTCTTCATAAAATCTTTCCCCAGGCTGACATCCTTAACAGTTTTACCTGCATTTTCTTCTAGGATTTTTATTGCTTCATGCCCTTAGATTTAAATCTTTTATCCATATTAAGTCAATTTTTTGTTAGTTGCAAAAGGTGCAGGTCCAGTTTCAGTCTTTGACATGTGGTTATCCAGTTCTCCCAGTACCATTTATTGAATAGGGGTTCTTTTTCCCAGTATATGTTTTTGTTTGGTTTATCAAAGATCAGATGGCTATAAGAGGCTGGTTTTATCTCTTGGTTTTCTATTCAGTTCCATGTCTATGTCTCTATTTTTGTGCCAATATCATGGTGTTTTGATCACTGTGGACTTATAATATAGCCTTAAGTCTGATAGGGTGATGCCTCCAATGTTGTTTTTATTACTAAAAATTGCCTGGTCTATATAGGTCTTTTTTTTCCTAGTCCCGTACAAAATGAATAACTACTTTTTCTAGTTCTTCAATGTATACTGTGGTTGATATTTTAATTGGGATTGCATTGAATCTGTAGATTGCTTTGGGTAGAATAGACATTTTAACAATGTTGATTCATCCCAGGCAAGAGCATGGTTTATTTTTCTATTTGTCAATGTCTTCTGCTATTTCTCAGCTTAGGGTTTTATAATTCTCTTTGCAGAGGTCCTTCACCTCTTTTCTTTGGTGTATACCTAGGTATTTCATTTTCTTTAAAGCTACTGTGAAGAGAATTGTATCTTTGATTAGATTCTCAACTTGGCCATTGTCAGCATATACAAAGGCTACTGATTTGTGCACATTGATTTTATTTGACAACTATAAGAAACTCTATGCACAGAAATTTGCATTTCTTGATCACTTCCAGGAGTCTGGTGGTTGACTCTTTGAGGTTTTCCAAGTATAAAATCATTGCATTGGCTAGAACTTGCAGCAGTTATGTTGAATAGTAGTGGCAATAGAGGACATCCTTGTCTGGTTCCAGATATAGTAGAAAAGCATTCCGTTTTATTCCATTCAATATGATATTATCTGTGGGTTTGTTGTAGATGGTTTCAATCAGTTTTAAAAAATGTGCCACCTATACTTGTATTCTCAAGTGCTCTTGTTAGAACAGGATCCTGAATTTTATCAAATTTTTTTTCTGTATCTATTGAGAGGATCATATGGTCTTTGTTTTTGCTTCTATTAATATGGTGAATTACATTTATGGATTTGTATGTGTTAAAGCAGCCTTGTAGCCCTGAGATGAAGCTTACTTGGTCATATGTATTTATTTTTTAATGTGTAGCTGTAATCTATTGGATAAGATTATATTGGCCATTTTCACATCAATATTCATTAGTGAAATTGGTCTCTAGTTCTCCTTTTCAGTTCAGTCCTTTCATGGTTTGGGTATCAGGGTGATGTTTGCTTCATAGAACATGTTAGGAAAGATTCCTTCCTTCTCAGTGCTTTGGAATAGTTTCTGCAGCTCATCTTTAAAACTTTGATAGAAATTTGTTGTGAAGCCATCTGGTCTAGGGCTTTGTTGTTGTTGGAAGATTTTTTATTATTTCTTCAATTTCAATGCTTGACATTAACCTATTCAATATTTCTTCCTGTTTAAGTCTGGGGAGATGGTATGATTCCAGGTATTTTTCCCTTTCCTCCATAATGTCAAATTTCTGTGCATAGAGTTTCTTATAGTTGTCAAAGTTAATCTCTTATATCTCATTGATATCTGTTGTTACTTCTCCTTTTTTATTTCTGATTAAGATTATTAGAGATTTTATTTTTCAATTTCTAATTATTCTGGTCAAAGGTTTATCAATTTTATTAATCTTTTCAAAGAATCAACTTTTCGATTCATTGATTTTCTGAATGATTCTATTGTTTTAAGTTCCATTTATTTCTGATTTAATTTTGATTATTTCTTTTCTTATGCTAGGTTTAGGATTGCATTGATCTTCCTTTTCTATTTCCATAAGACAATTTATTAGGTTGTTGATATGCTCTCTTTCTTTTTTTGGATGTAGGCATCAAATGTGATAAATTTCCATCTTAGGACTGCTTTTGCAATATCCCACAGGTTTTGGAACTTGTAGCTTCATTGTTATGTTTGAGGAATTTAATAATTTCCTCCTTTATCTTTCTTTAACCCAGATGTCATTCAGCATAAGGTTGTTTAATTTTCATGTCTATGTGTGGGGATGGAAGTTTTTGTGGAGTTGAGTTTCATTTTTATTCTCTTATGGTCTGAGAATATACAAGGTATAATTTTAATTCTTTAAATTTTGTTGAGGTTTGATTTGTGACCTAGGATATGTTCTAGTTTGGAATATGTTTCATGAGCTGACAAGAAGAATGTATATTCCTTAGTTTTGGGATGGTATGTTCTGTATATGTCTATTAAGCCCATCTGTTCTAGAGTTGCATTTAAGCCCTTTAATTTTTGTTTAATTTCTGTTTAGATGACCTGTCTGGTTTAACCAGAGGTGTTAATGTCCCCAGTATTATTTTGTTATATGATATCATATTGCCCAGGCCAATCAATGTCTGTTTCATAAATCTGAGAGCATTTCAATTGGATGCATAAATATTCAGAATTAAAATGTCCTTGTTGTACAATGGACAATATAATGTCTTGTTGTATTGTCCCCATGACCAGTATGAAGTGACCAACTTTGTCTTTCTTAATTTCAGTTGCTTTTAAATCCACTTGCATCTGAAAGTAAGATTGTGATTCCCCCTTTCTTCTGGTTACCATTTGACTAAAATATTGTTTTCCAACCATTTACCCTAAGTCTTGTTTTGTCTTTCAATGTTCACTGTGTTTCCTTGAGACAGCATATGTTTGGCTTGTGCTTTTAAAAATCTAATCAGCCAGGCTGTGCCTCTTCAATGGGGAATTCAAGCCATTAACATTTATTGATAGAATTGATAAGTGTGGTGGAGTTGTATTCATCTTATTTTGTGAAGGTCCTTTGTTTGGTTTTATTGTTTGTGCTCTTGTGGAAACTAGGTTTTGTCTTTTAGTTTGTGGGTGTTTACTTTGTTTGTGGTTCATTGTGATGTTCACTATGGAGAATAATTCTAAGTATTTCCTGTAAAGCTGGTCTTGTGGTGAATTTCCTCAATGTTTATGTATCAGTAAGATTTGATTTCTCCATCAATTTTGAAGCTTAGTTTAACAGAATACAGAATTCTGGTCTAAAAATTATTTTGTTTAAATATGTTAAAGGTAGCTGACTAATTCTCTCCTGGCTTGGAAAGTTTCAGCTCAGAAGTCCACTGTCACCCTGATGGATCTGCCCATATAGCTCAATTGGTACTTTCTCCTGACTGCTTGCAAAATTTTCTCTTTCATCTTGACTTTGAACAATGTGTCTTGGAGGTTCTATTTGTGTTGAGACAACCTTGAATTCAATATCCCTCTAAAATGAGTGTTTTGGAATTTTTAATGATACTTGGGAAGTTTTTTTTTTTAACAAGTGAACAGTTTATTAAGAATTAAACAAAGGTATGATGTGATACAGTACAAGAAAGACACTCAAGATAGGTATAATAGTACTATTCACACAAAAACTTAAATTTCATCTCAAAAAAAAATAAGATGAATACAACTCCACCACTTGGGAAGTTTTGTTTATGATATCCTCCAGTATAGCTTCCATTATTTTGGGATGTTCTTCTTCCCCTTCAAGAATACCAATAATTCATATGTTTAAATGCTTCATGAAGTCCCATAATTCTCTAAGCAATTGTTCTGCTAATTTTCTCTTCTGTTCTGCCTCTTTCACTGCCTGGTTTAGCTCAAGAGCTTCATCCTGTTGATCTAAGATTTTTTTCTTCTCTATGGTCTATTCTGTTATTGATAGCTTCTGATACAATTTTAATTTCCTAATTGACTGCTTTAAGTCCTTAAGCTCTGCCATAGCCTTTCTATATTCTTCATATCATTCATCCATTTTTTGGTTCTGTTTATCCACTTTCTCATCAATTCCCTTTGTTGTTCTGCCATCCATATTTTAAATTCTCTTTCTGCCATTTTCATTAATCATTTCTAGGTGGAATTCTCTGTAGTAGTTACCTCATGATCCCTTGAGGGAGGGGGGGTTATTCTATTCTGATTTTTCATTTTGCCAGAATTTTTCTGTTGGTTTCTCCTCATGTGTATTTTCTTCTTGTTCACTTACTTACCCTGCTTTTTCCTTCTGACAACCTCCTTCATTTTAAATTGCCTTGTCTGAGAGCTTAGGTGATGAAGTGGCTTTTTGGTATAAGAACAAAAGGAAGGTAAGGGTAAAGAGTAAGAATGGAGAGAAAAAAAAATGAAGAGAAAAGAGAAAAGAAAAGAAGGGGGTGGAAGGAAATAATTAAACAAAGGGAGAGAAAAGGGAAAGTATGCAAGAAAGAGAGTGACAGGGAAAACTGGCTGTTTTTGGCACGGTGCTTTAACCACACTCACAGCTTCCAGGACTTGGGGGGCCAGGCTGGCAGGTCCCTCAAAGTCATGAGTTCCTTACCATACTGGACAAAAGCAAGACTCTACCTCTGCCAAATATAGAAAGAAATTAGCAGTATGTCACCATGGAGACCTACCAACACCTTCTTTTCAAAGGCCAAAGCTGGAAGGACACCCAAGACTGTGAGCTCATGGCCTCCTCGAGCCAGATGAATGCTGTTAACTCCCCTGTTCCCCAGTCAGACCAATGTCGTGACCTCCCCCAGCCTTCAGGGAAGAGAAAAAAAAGAAAATAACAAAAATAGATAAAAAGTGAAAACATAATTGTATATGATAAAGAAAAAAGAAGATATCTTAACCTGTTGCATGAGAAATTTATGTGGGAAAGATTGGACAAGTAGACAAATCTCTACCAAAACAGAGAAAAAGGAGAGAAATAAAATTGAAGAAAAGAATAAGCAGACTATAAAACAGTAACAAAAATTGAGAAACTCTTGCTATTGAAAAAAGTAAAAATGAAAAAATAAAAATGCAACCAAACAAAAAACTAAATAGAAAAAAAGAACAACAAAATAGAATAAAAGAAAAGAAATAAGTAAGAAAAATTAAAAAAAATAAGTAAAAATTATAAAATAACATATGCATGTATTTTATATATTTGTCTATATTGGAATATATTTCCTGGTCACCAGGTGGTGCTGTGGTGTTAGAAGACTGAGAACAAACGCTGGAATTTCTGTATATAATGCAGGTCAGAAGCCAGTCTCCAGTTGGAAAGGAGACCAGATTTTATCTTTCTGAATTCTTTGCCTTCAATCCAGGCTTGTTCCCTTCGTTAGCATTCAGTTCCCCTGGGACTGGGGTCCCAAAACACTTGCCAGACTTCCCAGGAGGATTGTTAGACAGTGCCCCCTGACAACAAAGTGGCCCTCCCAGGAGGTTCAGGGCCCACTCAGCTCACCCCAATGATGGCTGATCAAATTCAGCAGTTGCACCAGAGCTGTCATCCACTAGGACCCCGCAGACTATTCCTCCTTGTGCATGCGGCCTTCCCACAATGGTGTCCCAGTGTTCAGCTTTGACCATCAGATACTGTTCAAGTCTACTCACTGCTCCAGTGAGCAGCTCAGTCCAAAATCAAAATGCTGCAAGACAGTCCTTGTCCGTCCCCAGACCTCTGTGGGAGATCTGGCTGACTGGCCAGCCTTTTCCTATACCAAGCATTTGCTTTCTGCATTAGTTTTCCTCAGCTCCAGACCTCCACCTTGATTCCTGAAGTCTCCTGTTGCTTTACTGTGCCCCTGGAGTAGCCAGAAAGGAGATGTCTCTATTCTACCATCTTGCTCTGCTCTCCTCTGCAGCTTTCTTTCATGACCATTCATACATAGGCATCAGCTGACTATCTCTGACTATCATGTCACAGTCAGAATTATTCCTAAGGGGTGTGGGAGGTTTTGAAATTGATAAACCATTTTAGCCCACCCAATTCAGGCTACCTTATGAGTTTATGTATTTATTTTTAATCCTCCCTTTTCCCAGTTTATACATTAAATATTATTTTCCATTTTTTGTAACATCATTTTTCAAGGAAGCATAATACACACAGCAAAATATTTCTATTGTTATACACTCAGGGTGTTTCCAGTCTTTTTAAAACTACATTACATTAAAAATTGTTGGGTAGAAATTTGAGCTATACATCTCTGATTATTTTCCAAAGTTAGATCCTTATAAAGGAGATTTCTAAGTCAAAAGTTAGAAAGCATTATAAGATTATTGGGAAGTATTCAATCTTTGCAAAATTGGTTTTATTTTCAAGTTGGTCCCCTTGCAAATACTTTAAAAAATACTAGGAAGGTTTCTTCTAACTGGATGGTGTGAATTCTTTTGAAAAGAACAGTCTTATCTATGGAGAGTCAATCTCTCTCTCTCTGTCTCTCTGTCTCTCTCTCTCTCTCACACACACACACACACACACACACACACACACACACACACTGAGCTAGCTGTAATTTTTTCTTATTGAAGAACCGGTTCAATTCCTAGTCAAGTGTGAACAAGGGAAGTTCCCCTTCCCCAATCCTCTAACATCTCCTATAATAGTTGCAAAACACTGATGAATGTATGAATGGCTAAACAAAACAGTCACCACTAGGTGACATGATTAGAGGTCATGGTTAGAAGTTCTGGAAACTCATGGGAAATAGAGCCTTGGGACACATCTAGGAACTATTGGATCAATGAGAAGTGTCACAGGGTACTCATGGAGTTACAGGGTACAGGAAGAGGAATTACTCACCCTTGCAGTCAATAGAGTTAAACATTCTCCAGAGCCCTCCTAGAAAGGGGCAGGCCTCCTCATGTTCCAGCATCACACCTGGGGGTGCGGTAGCAACTAAGGAAGGCACAAAGCTGGGGAGAGTGGTGGGAGAGTCTGTTCTCTGTGCAGATAGAAAGAACTCTCTGCAATGACATAAAATCTCTGACATATGGCAGGACCATTTAAACACACGCACACTGGCTGTCCTGGAACATGAGACAGACTGAAACAAGAAAAACATTAATATTCAAAGCAGAGATGGAACAACAGGAGATGTTACTTGAGCGGGTTTTTAATTTTCATTATTTGTCCATCTTTGGCATACTGATGATTTCTGACTTTCAAAACGACAATGTATCATAATTGTTTTGTGATACTAAGAACTGAGAAATGGTTGGCTTTTGTTTTAATTTTCTGGAATTTTTTAGTTGTGACTATGAAGTCAGGAGCATAGCAGGTAAGGGGAGCTCTGAGCGAGAGGCTTTTCCCTGGCAATAAAGACATCGTACCCGGCCCTCACATTTCTCAGGCAAAAAAAAACATGTTCGAGACTGAGAGAAGAATTTAGCGCATATGTTTGGAATCTATAACAAGCTAATTTGCTCCCTAAAGACAGTTCTGCAAGAAGGAAAGTCAGTTTGGGCACATGGAGACAATTTTAAGGAGTTAGAGCTCTTAGCTCAAGTTAAATTGTTCGGGAAGAAACCCCTGGTGGAAACCAGTAAATACTTGCTTTGCAAATACCGCCTCAAGCTAGCTGCTCGCTGGGAGCCGGCAGGGACAAGTTTAGGGGCAGACCCTCAGCTGCCAAATGAGTGTGCCCGTTCAGACTGAGAGGAGAGGGTTAATTTAATTGAGAATTTGTTGGCTTCTTTGGGGAAGCTAAAGGGAAAACCACACAGAGGAACTCATGGGCCTTCATGAAAGTTTAATTTGATTTCGTGAAAGGGAACGGCTTGTCTCCGGGCTTGTCGTGTTTAATATTAAAGCAAGGATGAGCTCCTAAGACAGGAATGGAGCCAGGCAAAAACTAATCCCACAGATAGGTCTTGTGTGTGTGTCTGAGGGAGGGAGGGATGTGAGGGAGAGAGAGAGAATATGAAAGAGAGAAAATGAGAGAGAGAGGGAGGAGACAGAGAGAGAATGAATGAGGGAGAATGAGAGAGAGGGTAGGTGGAAGAGAAAGGACTCCAGACAAAGGGAGAGGCCGAGAGAGGATCAAACCCAAGGTCTGGGGTGTTGGGGCATCTGGCTCAGGCCTCCTATCCACAGAAGGCCTTTCAAATGCAGCCTTTTCCCTCAAATGCCATTTAACCAAGTTTCACAGTGATAGCTTGACAGGACATACAGAAATCAATCCCTCAAAGGAACTTTTAAAACTTGTCATTGAGTTTCAGGGCATGGACCCCAAATTCACATTTCAAAAATAAATTGTATAATTATCTCTGTAAACACATTAAATTGTTTTGCATTTATTTTTACTGCTAAAAGTGTTAATTTATTAGAAGTCAACACTTAAAGCAGGCAACAACTTTGGAAAACCTGGCATTTTCTCCCCATCTTTTTGATACAATGAGAAACTTTCAAATGAGTAATCAAGGCAGCTGAGAAGCCGTTTGAACCAGAACACAAATAACAACCATAATAATCGTAAAAATAATTGATGGTGATGGTAATAATAGCCACATTATTATCCTATAAGCCAGTGAGTCCTACGGTCCAGGTACAAACCGGGCTCTATTGAAGGTGGCGTGATGCATCAGCCCCTACATAAAGCCTACTTTCTGAAGCCCACCACACATTGAATAGTGAGTAGTTAGTGGGGCATGGGCCATTTTCAAGTGTGCATTGTCTTTTTTTGTCCTACCATGTATGTTTTATGCTTATTGAGAGTCAGCTGTATTTGTTCCAAAACCAGTTTATGCCAGTTGTCCTTATGATCAAATGTTTAATTAACTACTATGGGACATGATGAAATACAACAGTAAGAAAAAGTTACTATTGCCTTGGTTACCAAGCTGGAAGCTTTGGAAAGAATTTTTTGGGCCCCTGCTATGAAGCAGGCTCCTTACTGAGTGCTTGCATGCATTAGCTCCTTTTCTTATTATAATAACCACTCCAAGTGTTAGGGAGCAGTACATGTTTACTTACTGCAGTGATGATCAAAACGAAGCTCAGAGAGCTTACACAACTTAACTCAAGGTTAAGTAGGGAGACTTAATAAGGAGTTGAACCAAAGTATGGACCTAGGCTGCCAGGCAGCAGCCCTGTATGCTCTGCCCCGGACTTCAAAGCCCAGCCTCATCCTAGCTGTCATTGCATTAGGCATTTGGGGTAGTATTGAACAAGATACAAACCTTTGCCTTATAGTAGCTATGTGTCTTAGCGGGCAGGAAGACCAGTAACCAGACCATGAAAATGGAGTTAGGTTCAATGCCATTGGTACGAGGCATAGGAATCAGTGGGAAGGCAGATATGAAGTGTCTGATCCACTCTTGGGAGTAAGAACCAGGGAAGGCATCTGGAAGAGGAGACGCCTTAAAACACAAGCAGGCATTTACCAGGCCTGTGTGCTATAGATTCTGCCTCAGATCACAGGAGTCTGTTTTACCAAAGCCCCCCTCTCTCACAGAACTCTGTCATTGCTGCCCTGCATGGCCAGGTACTTTGGGCACCTAATGGGATGATGAGGGGGCAGGTGGGCAGGTAGAGCTGAGCCCACACCCCCATGCCTATAGATCTGGATGACATTTTTGCCCCAAAGCGTCCCTAAATTCCATTTAAATTTTCCACAAGGTAAATAGAGCTCTGTCAAAAGGTAGAAATTGCTGACCGTGTCTTGTTCATCAGTTTAAAGGCAATGAGTGAAGGTAGGTAGGAGGAGGCAGGCCGAGGCTCTGGGGACTCTTCTAGGCTCATTTGAAGTGAGAAATGCTAAGCCTGTCATATTTAATGGCAGGCCTAGGAATGTAGTTGAAAGTGCACAGGCGACACTCCCCCGGATGCCCTGCTGTGCCCTGTAACACTGCCTCGGGCCTTGCTAAGTGGCACCTCCACCCACACCATGGACAGCGGCCAGGGGACCAGCACAGAGATTCCAGACAGCTCCTTGCCTGCCAAGCCCGTGGATCTCTCTCTTTTCATTCCCTCTTACTGTTTAAAGGAATTGGCTTTTCTTCATGTTCTTTGGGGGCTCTGAGAAACCTGTTCCAAAGGCAGCCCTGATGAGAGGACAGGAGGCAGGGACAGCCCCTGATGGAAACTGAGTCTCAGTAAAAGCGTAGGGTCCCCAAAACACATCCCCCTATTTTCAGCTGCCTTTTGAGAGAGGAAATCGTGATGACTGATCAAGATGGTTAATTGGAAGCCGCCCGCTCACATGACATTCTTGGATTAAAAGCTTTCTCTGTTCACTGAAATTGTGGCCTGCCCAGACATCAATTTGATCCTTTGATTATGTTTGAGCTCATCACTGAGACTTTTGGGAATTGCCCAGAGTGCCTCACCCATTTCACCAGGCCCTGGCCACAGCTGGGATCTGAATCCACCAGTGAAGATGCTTTTTTCTCCACTTAATGACATCCGATCAAAGCCTTGGTCTGTCAATTACAAAGAAATGAATAAATAAATAAGAAATAAAAGCTGCAGAATCAACGCTTTAAAAAAGTTTTCTCTTTGCCTTTTCAGGATGTCTAATTAATGATGTGAGTGGGCAGTTTGCTGCAGCCCTCACTGATTAATTTATCAAATGCTGAAGACTTCCCATGTGCCTCTAAGTCTAATTAGTTAAGTGTTGGAGGTGACAGTCAGTGTGTTACCTCTGGGAAACCCCTTGCCTCTCCCTAGAATGGTCTCTCCCTTGGAACCAATTCTCTCCCCATTTCTCCTGAGTGAATTGCTCAAGGCCTGTCCTAAGGACTGAGTCCATCCCACCTTGTGGGATGCATAAGCTGTGGCTCAGGACAAAGCCACAAACTCCTTAGCTGCTCCAGAAGGGCTACAGTTGCCATACCGCAGCCCACCACCTGATTAGGCTCAATTGCGCCCTTTACAATAGATCCACATGTGTTTTTCTCTAATTGATAGCAAGGAAGGTCTAATGTGTGTCTAGTGTGTCATCATTTGCAAAGTGGTTTTTATACCTGTTGTGATTAAGAGTCAAGAATAGTAATTATTATTATCCATTTATTAGAGAAGAAAACAAATAGTTAGATGGATCTAAATTGTTGAAGTTTGCTGCATCATACATCTGATTGCCACATTGTGATGCATAACACACCAACCTAAGCCTCCATGGTAGTCAACAAAGAGCGTTTACCTCATTTAGTTGTCTGCGCATTAGCTGTGAGTTGGCTGATTTCAACCAAGTTTGGCCATGGTGGTTTTATTCTACTCTGTGAGTTTCTCATTCCCCTGGGACAGAGGGCTGGACTGAGTGTGTGCTTCTCATGGTGGTGGTAGAGGCAGAAGAGGCTAAATTTGGAGCTGGCACACAGTTACTTATTCTTTTATGGCCAGAAAGAAGTTATATTGATATAGCTAAACCAAATCAAGAATTGGGGAATTATACTTTGCGCTCTTTAGTAGGAGGAGCTGCCAAGTCACATGATAAAAAGAAATACATCCAGAGCTGATGAAGGATTGTGACCAGGAGTGAAATCTACTGTAGTCACATGGAAGGAGGAAGCAGAGCCAAAACTCTAACCAAGATTTTGCTCCAAATTCTTTACCTTATTGTACAAATATTTGGGGGGCATATCATATTCCAGGCACTTAAAAAAAAACATGGATAGAGCATATAAGAAAGATAAAGTTTTTATAATTTCTGATAAAGAGATGCATAGAATAGCTTAAGAAATCAGTTAGTGATATGGGCATTGTGATCAGGGGATAGGAATCTTCTATGAAGGGCCAGATAGTAAATATTTTAGGTTTGGAGTCATAAGGCATCTACTGCAACTACTCATCTCACACATGCTACATGAAGGCAATCAAAGACTAAATAGGTGAGTCTGCGTTGGAATAAAACTGTACTTACAAAGATAGATCGGGGCAAGATTTGGCCTTCAGGCTTTGTGTGCCAACCTCTGACATGTAGAATTTAAACAGTGGTGGGATGGAATGAGCAGGAGTGGTGGCTTTAGAATGGGTGATTGGAGTGGATCGTTCTAATCCCATGATGTTTAGACTGAAAACTTTATAACAAGAGGTAGTAAGGCAAGTGAAAGTTGTGGGCAGAATGGTCTCTAGGCAATGGAAAAGACGAGCATAAAGGACCAGGGATGAGTTGGATCTGACATGTGAGAAACCCCAAGAAGGCAGGTGTGTTTACAGCTTATGGAAGAGAGGGAGATGGAAAGATGATATCCAGCTTAAAAAATTTGAGTCTTAGTCTAAGTGTAATAAAAGGTGTAGAAGAAAAAAAAGAACTCTGCACCAGACATTTGCTAAAAATGGCAAGACAGATTTTATACGAGCTACTGCAGTAGGGGAAAGAGACCTTGGACTCAATCATAGATGTGTACAGTATGTCTGTAGGTTGCATAATATAGAATTGAACTCAACTCCAAACACAACAAAATTTGCCAAAAATCAGAGTAAGGGTGTCAGTGGATGGGAAATTACTAAGAGGAACTCAATCAGACCTCAGGGGTAGAGGAGTTCTTGATAAACTGTCTTAACAAGGTTCCTGCTAAAGGCAGGTCAAGGGCTTGACCTGTACACAGAGGGTGAGGAATGAGGAACTTAATCATATATCATGAGTTGAGGATTTTGGAAAATTCCAAAAACAAATAATTCATAAAACTATTTGCTGTTCTGAGTAGTGTGATGAAATCTCTCACCTTCCTGCTCTATCCCACCCGGGATGTGAATTATCCCCTTGTCCAGAGTATCTGTGCAGCATACGACACCCAACCATTAGTCATTTAGCCATTCTGGTTATCAGGTTAAAAAGAAAAAGAATATGTGAGGTCAATTAAGTTTGCTAACTCATCCTAGAAAAAAAGTGCTACCTCATTGCTGAATATCACTATGGCCACCAGATGGCCAAGGGGAGTACTTGGAAGGTGATTGCAGTGATATTCAGCAATGCGGTAGGTAGCACCTTTTCTAGGATGAGTTCGGAATGTAATTGTCCGACTTTATAGATAAGGTTGGGTACTGTGCACTGTTTCAGACATCTATGGGAGTCTTAGTGTGTATTCCTTGAGGGGGGGCAGGGTACTTCTGTAATTGATCATGGAAACAGAGTTACAAATATTCTAATAGAAATGATTGTTAATAAATCCCTTGGCAATGAAATCTAGTTGCCAATAACCCCCACCCGATGCCCCAGGGACGAGTTGGGTGCTCATGTCTAAGGGAAACAGCTTATGTGGAAGAAAATCCCAGGGCAAAGCACAAGAAGGCAGTGTTCTGGGCTGAATAGCTGGTGAGTTAGCAACTACCAAAGCAGTTTTCTGCTTGCAGGAGAGCAGGCCAGGAGGTGCTTCAGAAGTGATTTGAGGGATGCTTAAAAAGTAGCCAATAACTTCCGTGTTAAGTGGTAAGTCCCTGGAGCCCTCAGTTGAATAAGAACAATGGCGAGGAAAAGTAAGACATGGATCAGTTTTGAATTATGATGAAAGGGGAAAGTCTGAATTTGATGGGATATGTGTCAATGACATTGAGGAATATTCAGCAGAGCAAAAGTCACTGCTACTGGAGGCACTGGGAACTTGACAGGAAAAATCTGATATAGGCAGTGGAGAGGCCTCTGAAACACCTTCTGACCGAGTGGCCCTAAGTGATCTGTGGACTTTAGATTCCTTGTTTGTTCATTTCTCAATCTATCTCTAGTATTATTCTCAATCTATCTCTACCAATTATTTATTGAACACCTTCTGTGTTCTGTGCAGTTTGCAGGGTGCCTTGGCCGTGACTGCAGACAGTTGCAGTGTAGCAGGGGAGGGAGATAATAACTTTCCCATTGGCAACAGTAATGCATGGTGCATGATTGGGTTGGGAGGTCATTGTTCTCCAAGAGTGCGTGAGGTGGAGTTTGTCCTAGTCAAGGATATCTGGGAAGGCTTCCGAGGAATTGACCACTAAGCCAAGCTCTACAGGATGTCCCAAAAGTTGCCCCTAAAGTTGCCATGCATAGGAAAAATAGATAACTGTACCTTTATTTACATAATATTGATTATAAAATTTTACAAATAAGTGGCCAACACACAGAGAATATTTTGTAAAATTTTGTGATTAATATTTTGTAAATAACTTCCCATGTTCCCTATGGATGGTGACTTTAGGGGCGACTTTTGGGACACCCTATACAGCATGGGAAGGAACTGACCAGGTGAAAAGAGCAGAAAGACCAGCAAGTGCAAAGGTGGCTGGAGGGACTCTGATGCTTACTGGGGACAGAATGAGACCAGGATGGCTCAGAGAGAGTAAAGATTACGGAAGATGTGCAGAAGAAAAAAGGAGCCGTACTTTATGGGGCATGGTAGGCCGTGCTTAAGCACATTTGTATTTATTCCATGTGTAATGAGAAGCCACTTAAGTGATTTAAGCAGAGAGGTGACACAAATAGTTTTTCATTTTGAAGTGCTCATTCTGACTGTTTGGTGGAGGGGCTAAGACGTGAGTCAGGTGGAGGCAGCGTTGCATGTTCAGATGAGAGACAATTATGGTTTGAACTGGAATAGAGGCTGAGGAGGTAGAATGAAGCAGATAAGTGTGAAAAATACCTCAAAAATAAAATTGTTTGGGTTTGGATATGGGTTAATGAGGGGGAAAGAAGCAGCCAGGAGGACACCTAGATTCCGGCTTGCTCAACCGGATGACAGGGTCATTGATCGAGCCAGGGGTCCCAGGAGAAATCTAGTCATCTGTAAAATGGGGGCAATCTTGCCAATCCCGCTTTGCTCACAGATTTGTTGCCAAGCCCCCATGAGTAAAGAGTGTGACAAAGCTTGGTAAATGATGTGGTGCTGCAGACATATAAACTATTATTATTTCCCCTCCTGCTGTCCTTAATGGCTCAACAGTGCCTTGCAACCAAATCTTCTAAGGAAATCGAAGTTCTCACTGAGAAGCAAACAAAGTAAGTTCATCCCATCTTGGCAGCAATCAGGAAAATCAGACATAATAAAATCCTCAGGGCAGAAAAAATGTCTTTTGCCAAAACTGCAGCCCACTCAGAAGGTTCCAGTTCCAAGTCTCCAGCTCAGCTGAAATCTTTTACATTTCTAGTTCCTCTCAGAATTGGCAAAATGACAAGATAGTGAGCGGGGGAGGACTCCTGGATTATTAGACTTTCTGGACCTTTTTGGTATTACAAAACAATGTTTTGAATTCCACTCAAAAGATTCAGAAGTATGAAGACTCAACTGGCTTACCAATACCGACAATGTGGACCCATCATGCCATACAGATTTCTCCTTCTCTCTAAGGAGACACATTTTAGTCTTTGCTGCCTTGCAATATAATGCAATTATGAGTTTCGTGTTCATGGGGTTCCCCTTATCCCACAGATTATAGCAGCTCTGAGGAAACTCAAGGGCACAGAACCACCCCTGGGTTATGTGTGGCAATTTCCATCCAGATTTGATACTTTATGTGAAAAGTCCCTGAGTTTCCAACCACTCCATGGGGTCTCCTGTACTTAACACTTCTGAGAACAGAGTCCTTACTCTGTAGCATCGCACGGATGGACTCTCAGGATCTGACACCACTTTTCCCTTTGGTGTTCTCATTCACCACTTCCCGCAGTGTCCTCTGACCCTACAGAATACTTCTAACTGTAACCTGCGCTGGCCTTGGCTAACTTCACCTCACTTTCCACATTCAGTGAAGAAATTTTCTCTTTTCATTTCTAGCTCCCCATCTGTGGTCTCCTAGTAACCTGGTTTTACCTCTACTGGAGCAGGGGCCACATGGCGTGGGGTTTGTAGGAAAGTGAGACGTAGCATTGCATCTCTAACATTGCTACCCTCACTGTCTCTACAACCCTGGATCAACTAATGTGGGTGATTGTTGTATTAAAACCTCCCCCAAACAAATCACACCTACCAGTGTTCACATCCTTGTGTGGGTCCATCCTGAATTGACTCTGGGCTTGGCCATGGGAACTTGCTTTGACTAATGGGTCATCAATAAACTCTACCCAAGCAGAGGCTTAATAAGCACTTATACAGAGGGTCTTGTGATCTTGGAATGCTGCTATACAAAGTTCGAGCTACCTTGATAGAGAGACCTCATACAGGAGACCTGAGGTGAGAGCCCCAGGAACCACCAGATGTGAATGAATCCTTCTTCAACATCCGTCCCAGAGGAGTCTTCAGAATAATGCAGCCACATGAGTGACCCAGCTGATTCCAGTGAAAACTGCAGAATTATGAACAAATAAATAATAGTTATTTCAAACCAATGATTTGGCGGACTGCTGACACACAGCAATATAGAACTGAAATCCCTAGTAACTTGCTTTTACTTCTACCAGAGCACTGACCACAGATAATGGGTTTCAATCAAGATAATATCCGATTTTGAATCCCTAATTTTGCCACACTCACTAAGTGCATGACCTTGGAGTGGTTACTCTTGGGGCCTTCGGTCACCATCTGCAAAATGAGTATAGCACTAATTATATCAGAGGATTTTGTGAAGATAAGATGAAATAATGTGAATAAAACTCTAAGTGAAGTTGCTGGCATAGAATACACAGCAAAGTAAGGGGGAATCATGATTATGTTTGATGTCTATTGTTTTCATTGGTCTGCAGCTTCTTTATTACTGGGAATAGCACATTAGTCACTTCAGTATCCCCAAGGTGTATCACAGTGACGGAAACAGATGAAGGTCTAAGTAAGTGTTTAGCAAATGAATAAATGAATTCATGATGTCCTTTCTGTTTGATTGGGAGTTTTTATACCAATACTCAAAGAGTGGCCTGTTGAATTAATAAACAAATGACCTGAGGATTCCAGAAGAACAGAGCAGGTAAATTTGGCATTTAGACTTTTACCCCTCCTGAGTGTATTGGGTCTGTTCTGTGATTCCCAAACTTGGCTGCGGATTGGAGCCTCCTGCTATGATAGTTGGTTCCTACCCCCAAAGACTGATGTAGTTATCTGAGGTTTGGCCTGAACATCAGGAATGTTAAAAGTTTCCCAGGTGATTCCATTATGTAGTCAAGTTCAGGAACCAGTGCTTTAGACCAGCGTTGGTTAACTGACTCCTCTGGCCAAATCCAGCACACAGTCTGCTTTCGTAAATAAAATTGTAATGGTATGCTGCCACGCCCATTTGTTTGCTTGTTGTTTACGGTGGTTTTTATGCTACAACAGCAAAGTAGAGCAGTTATAACAGAAACCATAAGACCTACAAACCCTGAAATATCAACCAAGTGGCCATTTATGGAAAGTTTACTGACTCCTGCTCTAGTCTACGGGAAGAACATGGCTCCCTGGTTTCCACTCCCATCACCAGAGCCCCCACCTCCATTTGCTCAGGTACACATCCTGTCACCAGGTCTAATTCCAATTTCTGTTAATATGAGAAATTTTGCAGCTAAGCTATGTGGTATGCTTTGGCTACATTTTCTATCTTGACCAACTCGTGCTTTTTCTTAGAACTAACACTTTTCTTAACAACTTAAAATTTCCTCTGATGCAGTCAAGTGCTTCCGACAGTCCCACTCACAATTTTTTTTTTGAGACAGAGTCTCATTTTGTCACCCTTGGTAGAGTGCCATGGCGTCACAGCTCACAGCAACCTCCAATTCTTGGGCTTAAGTGATTCTCTTGCCTCAGCCTCCCGAGTAGCTGGGACTACAGGTGCCCATCACAACACCCAGCTATTTTTTTGTTGCAATTCTCATTGCTGTTTTAGTTGGCTGGGGCCGGGTTTGAACCCATCACCCTAGGTATGTGGGGCCGGCACCCTACCCACTGAGCCACAGGTGCCGCCCAGTCCCACTCACACCTTGAGCACCCCTTTGCTGTCCTCCAGCCCTTGCTCTTCTGTGCTGGATTTCTTTCCCTGGGTCCACGTATCTTCTTCTTTCTTGGTTTATTCAAATTTCTTTTTCCTGAATGGTACTCTCATTTATGGGATGTCACGCCTCCATTGTTATTTTCATTTTCTTTTCCACTTTTTATTCTTCATTTATTTTTCGACTTATTCCTGCATTTACTCCACTTTGTCTTCTATTCAGACATCGCATTTTATCCTAGAGCTGAATGTTTAATTTCCAAGAGTTCTTTCTTCTCCTCTGAATATGTTTTAAATGTGTTCTTGTTTCTTAGGCAGACCTTTTATGTCTCCAAGGATACCAATGGAATAGATGTAAGGGTTCAGTTGGGTGTTATACTCTATATTTTTTAGAAAGGAAGCATTAGACTCTTTTCTAAACTTTGAAACACTTTAGACAACTTGACTGGCATCTTCTCACTGAAGGCTTGAAAGTATTCACCCCACAAATCATCAGAATCTAGTGTCCTCTATTTTGTTTTTGTTTCACATTTTCCCCAGTTTCAGCTTTTGTTGTTGGTCTATTAGGACTTTCCTTTTCTTTTATGATCAATATTAGTAATTGATAGCTTTAAAAATAATGTATTTTACCCAGAATTTCAAATATTCTAGCACATGTTATTCTCACTTAACTCCTTATAACTCCTCTGCATCTGATTATCTGATCACAATAAAGAGCCCAGTCTCAGATAAGATGGATTTGCTTCAAAATCCTAGATATTCCATTTATTGGCTTGGTGACTTTTTTGTAAGTTCTCAACCATTATGAGCTTCTTCATAATTCTGCCTTATTCTAAGAATTAAATATGCAGCCAATTTATTTAGCAAAGTTTAGTAAATCTTCATTGTATGTTGTCTCTCTTGTAAACTAGAGCCTCAGGATTCTCCTGCACACACTCATAAAAACTCTTAGGAGAAAGGACAAAAAAGCTTACCTATACTAGATAGTGATTCCCAACCTGGGGTTATTGCATCAACTATCCCTACCCCCATATTTTCACATGTAATAGATTTTAATACAAATTTTTCTTTCTTAAAGAGCCCTTCGCCAGGGCGATTGCCTTCAGTTGTTTATGTTGTGCACTGCACAACTCCAAGGGCACCATTTTCATCAAAGCTTGTACTAACAGCGTCTGCTAGAGTTGTATAGGTATAATCAGCATAGCCATGCCGGGTGGCCCTTGTCATCTCTGACCATCTAACCTAATAACCCACAAACCAATCCCATCATTTGTATTTTTTCATTCTTCTTAACATTTCTTCACAGTATTTATCAGTATCCCAAACTCTCATTTAATTATGCATTTCCTTGTTTGTTGTTTGCCTGCTCAAACTAGAATGTAAGCTCCATAAGTAGGGACTTCTTGGTGTACACTGTAGCCCTGGAGTATAGAAGAATTCTGGGGACATCATAAGTTCTCAATAAATGTGTATTAACTCCAAGGAACCAACATATAAAGAGGCAGCAGAAAGGCACAACAACCAGGAAAAGAAAAATCACAAGAAACCTCTGAATAAACTCTGTCCCTCTCTCTCTGTGTCTCCTCCACTTGTCCGCTTCATTTTGTTCTCTGCAGATTGGCTTCCTAGCTTGGTAGTCCACCTGTCAGATGGCAGATGATGGCTACTCCCACATTTCCAAGATACAAGCCCAGCTACAAGGAGGGACATGCTCAAATCTCTCTTGTGTCTTCTCCTACATTGCAGAATGAAGGATGTGATTATTTTAGTGTGAGGCAAGTGTTTGTCACTGGTCTAGTCAACTATGGTCAGGAGAGTGAGGCCACGTGACAAAGCATGGCTGTCAGTGACAGGTAGCCTAGGGAATTCCCTGGCAAAGAGAAATCTTTGTGACTTCGACAGACTCCAGAAATTTCTGACGTGGAAGGCAGTGGGGCTGAGGATTCCAAATACTCACCAGAAGTGAATATGAGATAAGGGTCCATCTAGATTCTGGTATTTTTCTGTAATCAACTCTGTGATGTGGAGCAAGCATTTAACTTTATTTCCTTACCTGAGAAATAAAGGCAATGGATTAATTATTTCAACTCTGCCATTTTGTGAGTCTCATAACCTGCTAATGCCCCAGGTTAACCTGCCTTCAATTCGTTCTCTAATTGCCATCTGCCTAGTCCCACTGCCGCGGCAATGTGTCAGAGAAAATGTCAACTTCATATTGTCCACCGGAGGCCAGAAAATGCTGAGAAACAGCAGAAATAGGAGTGGAAAAACATGTTCAATCCACAAAAAAGAGATTGTTATATCCTGGAACATAACGAAAACAAAGATGTTCAGACCTCTAGATCAAAATACAGTAAACAAACTTAAGAGAAAAGGAGGGAGTGTAAGAAAAGGTGAACTCAGCTGAGAAAATGATTTAAGGTAGGCTTGAGAGGGGATTAGAGTGTTCCCAGACAGAGGCACTCCCCACATGGATGGGTGCAATCCTTCCCCCATGGCATGAAGCTCTCAGCTGCAGAGCATGTGTTATGAATCCTTCCAACATCCCCACCTATTACCCCATTAGTACCTCTGTGTGTGAGTGTGCTTTGAGATATCTTTTCAGCTGAAAGATCATTAAAAACAGAGCTCTGTGCAAGCGGAAGATCTGAGAAAGCTCAACTGTTTAAGTGGTTCTGGCTGCAATCAGTAACTGCTGAGAAGCCTGGAATCA
Source organism: Perodicticus potto (assembly GCA_963574655.1). Taxonomy (NCBI): domain Eukaryota; kingdom Metazoa; phylum Chordata; class Mammalia; order Primates; family Lorisidae; genus Perodicticus; species Perodicticus potto. Next base: position 21,248 of record CAUYRH010140088.1, read on the forward strand.
GATGCAAAATTAATTGAACAGTGGTGAGTTGACAGAGATTGGAAAGAGGCACAAGACAGGTAACCTAGAGAATAACTGATGCTTTGATCAAATGTTCCCTTTGTTTGCTCACTGTGGGCAGGAACTACATCATATTTGCTTATTTTTTATCCCAAACAAAAGCTAGCATGCCATGAGGAAGAAAGGAGGCACAACTGTACGTTTGTGGAAGGGATGTCCATTTGAAGTAGTCATGTCTACCATGCTTACAGAAGATTTGCATCCCTGAGGAGTCTTTCTTTGAAATTTTTTGGTCTGATGCTCACCTTAAGCCAACCTGAGACTCTCTAGGAAAAAAATTATTGTTGTAAGTTTTGATATCTGGGATAACAACTGCCTATGAAATTGCATTTAACAACATTGACCTGAGAAACTCTCAGTTCTCCTTAGAATAGATTTTGCTTTAATAGATCTTGGTCATCTTCAGGAAAATGTCCAAATATCTGAGCATGCAGTCAATGTTGATCACATTCCAGCCTTTGGCAAACTCCCCACTCCATCTCTTGGCATTTTTCCATCTCACACCTCGAAGGCGCCTGAACCGGCCATGTTTCTGCTGCCTTCTGCACTGTGTATGTCCTATTCCCTTTGTAGAAGTGCACTTTCTCCTCCTCCACCAATCACATGCTTTGCTATCTTTTAAAGGATTCAGATCAGAGGCATGGAGCCCTCTGTCCTCTCATAAATCCTTTACCTATGCCTTTATTATGGCGCTCATCATTCCATGCTATGATTCATTCTTTTCTTTTCTCCTAGTCTGGATTAGAAGCTGTTTGAGGGCTAGACTCCTGACTGAGTTATCACTATACCCTCAGTACACATAACCATGCCCTAGATATTTAGTAAATTCTTTGTTGAATGAGTAAATGAATGAATGAAGTGATAGGCCAAATTTAAATCTAATCAGATGGCATGCCATCTCTACGTTAAGGACCCCATTCTCTTTATTTCTTTACTGAAAGACTCCACGGAATCACTGTGATTTGCGTTACACTCTGAATCTCTGAAATCCACTGCCTTTGTCAGATCTTATCTAGGGAAAAAATCAGAATCAACATGAAAGCACAATTTGGGGGTACCTTAAAGAGGCTGCAGGGAAGCCTTGTGAGCAAATAGAAGTCATTCTGCCCCAGCTTCCTTATTGGCTGTAGACTCAGGCTATGATAATGACAGTAGTGAGAAAAAATCCAAAATAAATGAATGAAGTAGCTGATCTTGTGCCTCCTGCCAACGTTTGCCATTAATAATACATAAGTCAAAAACGTCACATACTACAGCTCTTCTCATTCACGGGAGGGGGTGTGAAGTTGGGGAGAGACCTGCTTACCCCAGGGTGAAAGTCATTTTTCCTATAGTCTGAAGTCTAAGTCAAGCATTGGCTATCCAGGGTCTCACAGCTAGTTATGAAAGAGGTAAAAAATAGTTATGAAAGAGGAGAGTGTGGGTGAACAAGTGGATGGATGGATGGATGGGTGGATGGATGGATATGGAAAACGGATGAAAGGAGGGAAGAACATAGCATAAGAAATATTGACTACATTTGGTAATTCAATATATATTGGGGAGAGAGGAGGCATAAAAATCAAATATAATTAATAGTTTCTAGCTTAAAAAACTAGTAGAATGGAAAAACTAGAGGAGAGAGAAGGGTAAACTGCTTTAAGAGTGCTTCTATGCTTAGGCACAGATGAGAAGTGATTTTCTCTTCCCCAGACTAAGGGATTTACTCTGATTGTAGCAATAGGAAGAGAGTTCATTGGAGGTTCCCATGTGTTGCCATTGCTCCAATGGGACTTTCAGATTTTCTTTCCACAATATTTAACTTTACTTAAACGGCAGAAGAACTGAGTATACGCGCACATGTGAGTATGGGTGTAACTTGGAAATGTCTCAGGTGTTCAGAAAAACCAGAGGTCTGGTATTTAGCTTATTAAAGTTTTCTGGTTTCCAACCCATGGCCGTATACAGTTGCAAATATAGTGTGAAAAGTAGGTAAAATAAAAAAGGAAAATCTTTTACATACAGTAACTGTTAATAGCAATCAATATTTATTGCTGTAGATGTAAACAAATGAATACAAATATGACCCTTGAAAAAACAGTGAAGGGAAGTATTAATTTCCACTGCAGAGAGAAATGAGCTGGAGGGGACATAGGGGCATGCCCAGGTCACTCTGTCACCCTCCTGCAACATTTGACAGGACTCTGACTCTGGCTCAGGATTGTCGTGGAATAGGGTTATGAGTGTGAAAATGATGAAGTCATATAGCATTCCCATAATGAGAATTTGCACTTACACCTAGGGGGAATAAATTCACCCCTGCCAACCTCCTAAGAGAATAGCTTAAGGGCATGTTAATATTAAGCCTAAATTGGGGACTGAACTAGTGCCAAGAGGAAAATTAACTGCATTAGGAATGATTTGTCAAGAGAAGCAGGTAGACCCCATGGTCATTGGGGAAAAGCCCGATTGGAGGATCCAGCAGGTGGTCTAGGTGGTGAGTTGGGGTAGGGTGGGTGTTTGAGGGGTTATCTTCTGAGTCCCAGCCACAGGTAGACAGGAATGCTTTGTGTGTCATTGGAGAATGTTGCTAGCATGGACTCATTTGCCTGCAAGCAAGTCTCTCAAACACATCTATCAAGGGCAAGGGGAGACATAGTTTATCTTTTCTTTCTCCTTTTTTTTTCTGGGAAAATGGAAATTAAAAAATGAGCACAAATAATAACTTTTTGCAAAAATCAAAGACTTTTGCTTTTGTTCTTGGACTGACATTGACCGTTGTGGGCCAAATTATCTGCAAACCAGAAAAATGAGAGAATCTTAATTACTATTTGGAAATTCAAACCCAAGCTTAGGGGAAGGTTTGGAATCAGGAGCAAGATTTTCTTAGACAGAGAAAGGAGGCTGGAGGAAAGGTTTCCTGCAGAGATAAAGCCTAGATAGGACCCTGGGTCAGGCAACAGTATCTTTTTGCCTGGCTCAGGAAGTCTAGGGAAGTACAGTGCAAGAGCTGTGCTCACCAACAAGACACTGTGGAAGAGATTTACTTAATCTCCCAGTCCTAATTCCTTCCTCTGCAATATATACCCGCCCCTATGGTGTCTGATCACAACATTATGTCCACACGAGTCACCCACTCGGCAGTCAGCATGGGGAAGGGCATCAGGGAGGCAGAAGCCTGGTGAAGTCAGGGCCAAGCTTCATAGAAACAGTGGTGGCAGGCTTCACGCCGAAGAGGGCTTGCAGGTTGCAATTATCCACGTTTCTTAGGAGTCCCCTTCACCAAGTCTGTCTAGAGTCTGTGTGAGCTGACTCACCTCTCACCTTTCCTGAGGCTCTGACACTGAGTTTTCAAGAGTAAAAGACAGCCCTTCTGCTTTAAAGTATTTTTTTTTTAATTTTTACCCAAGAGATGAGGCAGCTCTCTGCCTGAGGTCTTTCAACAACATGTTGTTAGCAGTTAGGCATTTTCCACACTCCTTTTTGTTTTTTTCAACTGTTGTAGGTAACCCTTAAAGGTTGCCTCGGGGATCTCACCGTGACAAGCCCCTCAGCAACCTGTCTAAACTCACCCTAGGGACTAATCAGAAGGAATGGTTGAAGTAGGGCGTCCCTGGAAGGTGAAAAAGACTCACTAGAGAACAACTGCTCAGGGTTGTCATCCTCTGGGCTTTCACACCAACAGAGGGTAAACGTGCAGGGGAGGAGGAACGTGCAGAGCAGAGGTTGTCCCCCCCATCTGCACTGGCCGTGGGACCTTTCCTTACGTACCTGCGCTCTGTGTTGGGACACCTGATGTGTGCCAGGCACCAGCTGGGCTCCAGAGCTGTGAAGGTAAACAAGGTGGTGTTTCTCCATCTCCACTGTTCAGATTTCTATTGAATATAGAGTCACACACACATAACACGTCATCTCCCAGTGAATGGCAAGACCACCCACCAGATGCTCAAATAAGGAATTCGGTGGTCACCTTTTCCTTCCCGGGTGGAGGCTCCCTTCTCAGAAGAGCCTTCAGCCTGTGCCATGCCTCCTGAGAAGGGGCTGTCCATGCAGCCGATAGGGGCTGCTACAAACCCTCCACACCCTTGTTGGCATGGCCAAAAGATTAAATGTTTCTTTTAAGGTTCTCAAGGGAAGTTTGTACATAAAACAGGTTACCCTGGTTTTAAAATTTAATATTGAGTTCATTAAGTGTACAAAATAAAAGTTAAAAAGAAAATTTTATTGTTTGGAATTCATTGACGGTACAAAGAGTTAGGTTACACTGATTGTTAGATAAAGTCCTTCTTATGATTGTGTCCTGCCCCCAGGAAGTGTGCCATACACCGTGACCCTCAGCCTTCCCCCTTCTTTCCTTTCCCTACTTGCTCATTCCTCTACCCGCCCTTGTATTAGATCATCTACTGCCTTCAAACTAGAATAGAGTATGTTGATTCTTCCTTCTCCATCCTTGTGCTGCTTTACTAAGAAAAATGTGTTCCACCTGCATCTAAAGTTGTTTTCTTTCTCAAGTTTTTGTTTGGCTTGGAAATCTTATTCTTCTGTTTGTAAAAGTCTAGCAAAAATTAACAATCACTTATAAGAAGACCTTGATTAATACCTAGTCCCATCTGTAAACTTAAGGATTTTCAAGTGTCTGTATAATTTTGATACACATTCCATTTGTAGTACTTTGATGAACAAATGAAGTTTCCTGAGTACTCAAGTCTTGTAACTAATAGATTATGCTCAAGTCTTGTAACTAATAGATTATGTTAAACTCATAAACAGGGTGATTCTTATGGCTTCAAAAATTTCAAGTACTGTATATAACTCTAGTACAAATTCAACTTAAAACAAGTCAAAATCAATTACTTAACTACTCATTGTAATTGTAATCACAAAGTTTAACTGCTATCCCAATAAATCAAACTCAAGTATGTACAAAAATTCATAAATAAGTCATACCTTGCTTTTATAATAATAAGCCATTAATCAAAACTATTTGTAAGTATTTTATTTTCATTAAAAACGTGTACAAAAATTTATATAAGTACATGGACTAAAATGTTAACAATTGTTAATTGTGGGTAGTGGAATTTAAAGTGTTTTCTGTTTTCTGTTCAAACCTTTCTTCATTTTATAATGAATATATATCACTCTTTAATCCAGGGGCAGACATACTTTTTAAAAACATTGTTTAAGTGTAAACTCTAAGGTGAGTCTCCTGATTGGGCCTAATGGGTGGTCTCTAGGTGGCCAGACCCTCTGTGTAACCACCTTTACTGACTACTTGGAGTCTTGACCACCCACTGCTCAGGTCTCATGAGGCATGAATTTTATGAAGCTCTTTGTGTCCAGACACTTCCTATATCAGGTTATGAGGTCCATTATTTTTGTTTTCATAAAGAGAGAAAATTATGTTAGAGCCTTATCTCATAGTCTGAGCTTTTCAGGGTCTAAGAAAATTCAAGTAATTGAAGAAAAGGGCAGATTAGAAGCTATTCTTTCAAGGCCTGGTGGCCAAGTTGACTATGTCTGAGTAACTGACTGCCTGACTGTCTGACTGTCTGAAAGACTGATGAATAAGTGAACAAATAAATTAAATAAAAAAATGAGTTAGTGAATAGCCTTAAATATTTGAATAAATGAACAAATTATAGAGTACACTGACTAGTGACACCATGACCAGATGAATGGCAGAAGCAAGGACTAACTGGATGAGCAAATGAGTGAATGAAAGAGTCAAATGACCACCTGGGACTGAATGTGTGTGAATGGTGAATGGTTGAATAAAAGACCTAATTGAGTGGATAAAAGATTCCATGACTAACAATCCATGACTGGTTAAATTGTTGACTGTAAGATGAGTAAATGAATGAGTGGATGAGAGGATGCATGGCCAAGTGAGTGAATTGAAGGACTAATTGTGCATATGTGAACCAGTGGACTGACCAAGTGATGCCCATCAGAAACAACAAAATGATGATGTGACTACACACGTCACAGCCTGACACAGTGAATGACTGGCTGAGTTTAAAGGAGAGAGGCTATCCCTGGAACTGTTCTGTCCTGTCTCCATTCTACCATACAACCACAACCAAGTGCTGTGCAAACCCCTCCCTCAATGTGCCCAGACACCTCAGTGTCACTGGGGCAACTAACTACCCAGAGCCTTCCTTGTGGCCACCCCAGTTGCCCTCTCATTCATTACATTTTGTGGATGAGCCCTGACCCCATGCTTGGGCCTATTCTTGCACTTAAGATTTTTCAACCAATCTTTTTATTTTTTATTTTTTTTTATTTTTAATTATTTTTTATTAAGTCATAATTGTGTACAATGATTCAGGCTTGGAGTACAGTGTGCGGGCTTCCCATACAATCGGAGATATTTTTATCCACCTGATTAATGTAACATTCATGATAATTTCTCATTTACTATGTGAAAACAATTTTGATCCGTATTTAGAAGATTTCTCCTGACCCTTTACATATGCACCACAAGTGTGATCTCACCCTTTGATTCTTAAGATAAAGGGTCTATTACTTGGAGACAAAGTACAGGACGGCTTAAGTGGTTTGTTAAGTATATTGAGGACTACAGGTGGTTCTTGTGTAGCATGAGGCCTGTCAGGGAGTCTCAAAGGACTCTCTAAGAAGGGGAGGGGGCAGATGAGGCTTGTCTGATCTCCTTTCTCAGGGCTAGCAACTCAGTTTGAGGGACCTTCTTGGCCAAGTGGGGGTCCAGTCAGTCAGTCACTGAGGGGGGAGCCTTAAGATTTTTTTTCACACTAGTCTCCATCGCCCGTCATTCCACACTATATGTTCATGTGAACACATATTGAGCTCCCATTCATAAGGGAGAACTTGTGGTATTTGTTTCTGCTTTTTTCACTAAGGTAATGGCCTCTAGTTCCATCCATGTGTCTGCAAAAGCCATGATATCATTTCTTTAGTGGCTGAATAGTATCCCACTGTGTTTATATATCACATTTTCTTTATACACTCATCCGTTGATAAATATTTAGGGCGATTTCATGTCTTCACAATTGTGAATTGTGCTACGATGAACATTTGAGTGCAGGTGTCTTTTTTTAATAAAATGCCTTCTTTTCCTCTGGGTAGACGTCCAGTAGAACCTGGCTTGCTGCATGGAATGGTAGGTTTACTTTTAGTTCTTTGGGGACTCCATACTGTATTTCATAGTTGTTGTTCTTATTTACATTCCCACCAACAGTGTGTACATATTCCCTTTCTCTGCATTCTCATCAACATCTGTTTATTTTTCTTTTTTCTTTTTTTTTTCACTTTTTAGTCTAAGCCATTCTGACTGGTATAAAATAATGCCTCATTGTGGTTTTAAGTTGCATTTCTTTATTTAGTGATGTTAAACGTGTTTTCATATGTTTATCGGCATTTCGTATGTTTTCTTTTGAAAAAATGTCTATTCGTGGTTTTTGCCCACATATTCATAGGATGTATTTTTTTGTTGTTGTTGTTGAGTTCTTCGATTTCCTTGTAAACTTTGGATATTAGCTCCTTGTTGGTTCCTTAATTTGCAAATGTTTTCTCCCATTCTGCAGGTTGCCCGTTCACTCTGTTGATAATTTCTTTTTCTGAGCAGAAGTTTTTTAATTTAATTAAATCTCACTTATCTATTTCTATTTTTGTTGCTTGTGCTTTTGAGATCATAGCCATCAATTCTTTGCCTCGGCCAAAGTTCAGAAGAGTTTTTCCGAGGTTTTCTTCTAGCTTTTCTTCTTTTTATAGGTTGAGGTCTTACATTTATGTCTTCGATCCATTTTGAGTTAATTTTTTAATTTGGTCAGAGACGTGAGTCCGATTTTATTCTTCTGCATATGTCAATCCAGTTTTTCCAGCATCATTTATTGAAAGGGTCTTTCCTCCAGCATATAATATAATTTGAATTAATGTGATATCTAGATTTGTTCTTTTTGCTAGGATTTATTTTGTCTATTTGGGCTACTTTTTTGTTGCATATTAATTTTAGGATTTTTTAAAATTCTGTACAAAAATAACATTGGTATTTTTCTTAGATTATATTGAATCTGCAGATCACCTTGGGAAGTCTGGTAATTTAAATGATATTGGTTCTTCCAGTCCACGCGTGTAGGATGTTTTCCCATTTGCGTCATCTACAGTTTCTTTCATAAGTGTTTTGTAGTTTACTTTGTAGAGATCTTTCACCTCCTTGGTTAAAAGTATTTATAGGTATTTTAGTTTTTTGGTAGTTTTTATAAATGGGGATTGCCTTCTTGATTTGGTTTTTAGTTTGATCCATATGGGTATATAGAAATGCAACTAATTTTTATACATTTTTAAAACAATAATTGTTTTTGATTATTATGGGTACATAACAGTTAAATATCTTTCTGGGTACATGTGATGTTTTGACATAAGCATGCTATGTAAATTAATCAAATCAGGAGAACTGACATAATCATCTCTCCGCCATTTAACATTTCTTTGTGTTAGAAACAATCCAATTTCAGTCTTTTAGTTATTTTAAAGTATTGTTGTTAATTATTGTCAGTTTGTTGTGCTATTAAATATCGTTCATTCTTTCTGGTTATTTAGTTCCCACGTAAGAGCAAGAACACGTGAGACTTGTCTTTCTGTGCTTGGCTTATTTCACTTAACATAAAGTTCACCAGTTCTATCCATGTTGTTTGGCAGGATTTCCTTTTTTTTTTTTTTGTGGCTATATATTATTCTTTTGTGTATCTTTACCAGAATTTCTTTATCCATTCATCTGTTGATGGACATTCAGGTTGATTCCATATCTTGTCTATTGTGAATAGTGCTACAGTAAATATGGGAGTGTAAATATCTTTTTGATATGCTGAATTCCCATCTTTTGGATGTGTATCCAGCAGTGGGACTGTTGGTTTATATGGCAGTTCGGTGTTGAATTTTTTGAGGAATTTGCATACTGTTTTCCATAACTATTGCACTAATTTACATCTCCACCAACGGTGTATGAAGGTTCCCATTTCTTCACATCCTCACCACCATTCATTATTGCCTGTTTTTTTGAGAAAAATTTTGACTGGGGTGAGATGATATCTCATTGTAATTTTGATTTGCATTTTTCTCATGATCAGAGATATTGAAAAATTTCTGATGTACCTGTTGGACATTTGATGTTTTCTTTTGAAAAATGTCTATTCAGATCTTTTGCCCATTTCTTTTATTATTATTTTTATTAAATCATAGCTGTGAACATTAATGCAATTCATAATTGCTAAGTCATGGAAGAAGCCCAAGTGCCCATTGACCCATGAATGGATTAAATAACTTTTGCCCATTTCTTGATCAGCTTTTTTTGTTTTTTCCTTTTGAGTTGTTGGCACTCCTTATATTTTCTAGTCTGAGAGGTATTTACAAATATCTTCTCCCCTTTCTTTGGGTTGTCTCTTTGCTTTGTTGATTGTTTCCTTTGCTATGCAGAAGCTTTTTAGCTTGATGAGATCTCATTTGTCCAATTTTGCTTTGCTTGCCTATACTTTGGGGGGTATTACTCAAGAACTCTGTGCCTAGACCAGTGTCCTGAAGACTTTACTCAATATTTTATTTTTAGTAGTTTCATGGTTTCAGGTCTTAGATTTAAGTTTTTAATTCATTTTGATTTTATTTTTGTACATGGTTAGAGATAAGGATCTAGTTTCAGTCTTCTGCTTATGGATAACCAGTTTTTTTGCACCATTTATTAAAGAGACTATCCTTTTCCCATTATATGTTCTTGGCACCTTCGTGAAGGTAAGTTCAGTATAGAGGTGTGAATTTATTTCTGATTTCTCTATTCTCTTCTATTTGTTTATGTGTCTATTTTTATGGCACTACCATGCTGTTTTGTTTATGTAACCAAAATACAGACAAATTGAAGTATAGAACTTCCTTACTATAAAAGAAGTCAGGTATAGTATAGTATAATTTGTATAGTATAATTTGAAGTCAGGTAATATAATTCCTCTGGTTTTGTTTCTTTTGCTTAGGATAGCTTTGGATATTCTGGGTATTTGGTGGTTCTGTATAAATTTTAGGATTTTTTTTTCTACTTCTATGAAGAACCTCATTAGTATTTTGATGAGGATTGCATTGACTCTACAGATTGCTTTGAGTGGTATGGACATTGAACAATATGGAATCAACAATATTGTTTCTTCAGTATGAAGTATGGAATCAGCAATATTGATTCTTCCAATCTATGAGCTTGCTATAAAGTTTTTGGGTGAATGTGCATAAAGCCCAGTGGCCAGCACAGAGTAGCTGGTAGCCTCTATGTGCCTATGCAAGAGGATGCAAGTGTAAATAAAATGACATCAAGGTACTTCTTCCAACCTCCCCTTTCACATACATGGGTAAAGGGGATTCTTCTGGAGTAAGAAAACTAAATATGATTTTCTTAATCATTTGATAATTTATTTTAACAGCCTTTGGGAGTGTTGTGATCCCCTTTCTGTTGTACCTACATAATTCCCCTTTGTAATTAATGTTCCTTCCAACCAGTTGGTCTTTACCCAGCTCCTCACATGGATGAGGCACAAGAGCCGGCATGGGTTACTAACACGTCCTTCCTGTTCCCTAACACTCGGGCTGCTGGAGGGCAAGGAGGAGGAATACCAACTCATTTAAAGTGCAGCTTCCACATTCCCCTGCTTAAAGCATGCTTCTTCTTTTTTTTAATATTCATGTCTAGCTATTTGTTCTTGATAACTTTCCAAGTGAATTTCTGGAACAATAAAATGAATTTGTCTAGATGTAATCCTAACACGAGGGCTTTGTGGCCACTTACCCTTTAGGAATCTAGACACTCATCTAACCAGTCTCACTTCTCTTTTGGGGTTCAGGAGTTTTTCAAGTTAATCAGAAATCTTACTGCCACATGGACAGAGGACTATGGTGGCGCTAATCTGTCCCCTGACCCACAAATCTCCTAGAACTCTCTCTATTTTACCTGACCTATGCCAACCACGTTTAGTCATTTTCTCAGTCCTCTCAACACTTACCCTCCAACTGTGAACGTGAAGTTATTTGGAATTTCAACTGAACTTTGATGACCCTGAATAAGGAAGGTTGTACATAATCCAGAATAGATAAAATACAGTTGCCCTCAAACAAATGGCACATGGTACAAATGAAAAGAAGTTCAAGTATTTGAAATTTGGAGAATTTATTTGGGAAAGTTCTTTCAAGAATTCTTATGAATGTACCTTTCTGTGATAATCACACATATACTTATGTGTCTGTTCAACTTCATTGGGTGACAGTTGGTAACATTTTAAGTGTCTTTTAATTTGAAAAGAAGAATTTTATGATTTGTCTATTACAATAAATAATGCTTAGCTTCTCTTGAAATTTTCATGAAAACAGTACAAAAATAGAGTAGAAAAGTGTCTGCCAATTCAGTTACTAGACAAGACCTTAGGGAAATGAATGATCTGGGGCAAAACATTATGAGAAAATACACTCTACCATGACAGTACCTTTGGAGAGAACTTGAGTTCTAACATGGAGTCTCTTTCTCACACTCTACTTATTGAGTGTTTTTAACTTAACATTTTCAGGAATTTAAGAATGAAACTTGATTCCAGAGGAAAGAAACAGATGTTTCCATCCATGTGTTACTACAAAACCTATCCTAAAGCTTAGTTTATAGTTTTTGATTATTCTGATAAATTGTACCAACTTTTATATTTTGATCTCTCATGATTTTCCAGGGCCCTAAGGCTTATTCTCTGTTACTCCTCACATTCCTGAGGCTTCAGAGGTAAAGTGCGATACATTGCAAGCACACTTCAATTCATGAAAAAAGCAAGAAAATGCTACATACAATAAAGTGAAAATTCAGTCCCCAGTATAGGACTGCAGCTGTGCTAGCCACAGGAAACACTGCAGGTCACAGCAAGACGTTTACGATTGTGTTCCATCTGTTACCTCTAATAAGTGGATTATTTTATTGAGCCATATTTTTCTTAGATAACAGTCTTTTTTGTTTTTTTTTTTTTGAGACAGTCTCACTATGTTGCCCTCAGTAGAGCGCCATGGTGTCACAGCTCACAGCAACCTCCAACTCTTGGACTTAAGGGATTCTCTTGCCTCCGCCTCCCAAGTAGCTGGGACTACAGGCGCCCACCACAATGTCTGGCTATTTTTGTTGTTGTTGTAGTTGTCATTGTTGTTTGGCAGGCCTGGGCTGGGTTTGAACCTGCCAACTCCGGTGTATATGGCTGACACCCTAGTGGCTGAGCTACAGGCACTGAGGCAATAACAGCCTTTTAAAAAAAATAGTCTTTTATTTAAAGGTCTTGGAAATAAGAATATTTTCTCACTTTTTTTCATCTTCTCACTTTTGAATGAAAATTTCAAGAAGTTTTAATTCAAGATAATAGGCATTTTATCTAAAAGCTGCTGTTCCCCCTCTATAAGGAGTGCTTGGCTTCATAATATTTGATAAAATGAAGAAAATTAATGTGGCCAAACAGTGATCAACAACGAATCTCCCATCCTACCCAGTAGGGATAATGCTGTGGATTCTTGGAAACCACCTTTGTTTGGGCTTGGAGTGACTCTTGCGTGGGGAAGCCCAGGGACCCCACCTGGCCTGCACCTGCAGAGGTGGCGGTTGGTCATGGTGAGACTCCACCGTGGTCCTGATGCTCTTGCAGTGTCAGTGGTGGAGGGAGTGCACAGAGCATAGCCACAGACACGGGGAAGCTGCAAAACTAGCTTGATTCTGACTGTTGTATTTCATGGCATTCCAGGGAGCTCCTGGTCGTGTTGTTGGCCAGGAAGCCACCTGGCCTGGTTCACTGTAAGGTCCTGAAAAGTCAGTCTGTAAATACCCACCTGTTCAGCTTTTGGATTTAGTTCACACCTCCTCTCTCCCTGCCAAGAAAAGAAAAGTCTTGAACATTTATGATGCCAATTGGGGAAAGTATTGGCAGCGCTGAACTATAAAACAACATTTTGTCTTCCATGTTATGGTAAGTATCAAAAGAACTGACATTAACGAAAAATCAAGGTTTTATTGTCTGTCTCCCTAATACAACTAATGTATGGCAATTAGCCCCAACTAAGAACAGTGATGATGTGTGAATCAGCTGGCTCTCTGGAGCCCATTGTTGTGTCCACACGAAGTGTTCCTCCTGTACCCTGCTGCACCTTGCTGCCAGGGGAGCAGGCGATGTTCTGGTTCTTCCTTCTGTCTCTGAGCTGCCTTCCCCCTGCTCAGTCTGCTCAGCCCCACTTCTCCCTACCTGTAACCTCAGGTGTTTTAAGATGCACCATAAGAAGTGGAAGTAAGGATGTAATGATCCTTGTGGGCTCAACACTGATCAATGATAAACATTTTAGAGTTTTACAACACCAATCACAGAGCTCCCCAGAAAAAGATGCATTTCTCACTAACAACTGATACATAACAAATGGAAGTTGTTTGAATAATTATTGAAAGTAAGAATGAAATTGAAAATGTTATTCTGATGCCATTGGGCATTGTGGTGAAGGCCTGGGTAGAAGTGGAAACATGGTCTTATTTATAAATGAACCTTCAGATTTGGGAAAATATATGGATATTTAGAAATAGATTTTTATTAGATATATGTTTCTATTCTGCACAATTTAAAGAAACCAGTTTCAAAAAGTGTTAGGAAAATGCATGTGTTATATTTAGCAGTAAATCTTGTTGACTTCCTGTGCCAAAATTTGCAAAAACAACTCTGTATTAAGATTAAGATTAAAATGGCAGGTAGGCTCTGGGACGTCAGATGTTAATGAATGACCTTCAGGGTCTTTCCAGGCTGCATCCCATGTATTCCTCGAGTGCAGTGTGATTGTCTCATGAAATTTAGCCACATTATTCCCTAACTGTTCCTGGGTCGGGTTTTCAGTGGACACTTCAGCCCACCTTATCGCTTCTCTGGGAAAAAAATGCCACCACCGTACAGCATGTGTTTGCTACATTTTACTGTCCAACATACTTACATCTTTTCTAAGCCAAAATAATTACGTTATTTCCCCTAGGAAAGAGGATATTAATATTTCAAGAAAGCTCCACTGGACTTGATGGGAAAGGCTCACTAAATGGTATCCAAGGTATGTTTTAATTAATTTCATGCAATAACTGGAGAAAGAACCAATTTTTATGTCAGTATTATAAATCTGCCTAATAGTTCCTTATTTTTCTCTGATAATAGTTCCTTATTTTTCTCTGAGATTTTATTCAAAGGATATTATCCTGAATTCTCTCTCTCCCTCTTTTTTGCTATCTTTCTCTTTATTAACTAACATCCATTCTTTATTTAGATTTCCCCAATGTTTTCCTAATGTTCTTTTCTGTCCCAAGAGCCCACATTGCATTTAGTCCTCATTGACTCCTCTTGGTTGTGATGTTTCTTAGACTTTTTTTGGTTTTGAAAACATTGACAGTTTGGGGAGTACTGGTCATGTATGTTGTAGAATGCCTTTCAATTATTATCTGTCTGATATTTTTCTCATTATAGATTGGAGTTATGGGTTTTTAGAAGAAAACCGCAGAAGGACTATTTTCCTCACATCATATCAAGGGCACATTTATCAACATAACTTATTACAATGGATCCAACCTTGATCACCTGGCGGAGATGGTTGTTAGGGTGTTTTACCACGAAGTTATTCCCCCACCCCCTTTCCACACTGCGCTTCTTTGAGGAAAGTCATTACATGCATCTACATGAATTATCTGAAATTTTTCTACAAGGGAAAGTCATATATTTCTTTCCTATCTATTTACCCAATCATTTATTTTTATCAGTATAAACTCATAGATATGTATTTTATACTTTGTGTTCAAATCCAGTATGACTTCCTATATTTTATTTGCCCCAGATGTTGCAGCTTTGGCCATTTAGAGTTCTATGTGACAAATTAAAACTAGAAGAGCAATTGCTTTAGAATAATTTTAGATGTATTCTAAGTATTTTAACCAGATGCGGAACATGTGGTGGGCTTGTGGCACGTGTCTGCCCTCTCCACTGGCACCTCCTTCATAAGCAGCTCTTCCTTAGGCCAGGGCTGGGATTCCTGGCAAAATCTTTGGTGACACATGTCATGGGTTAATTTTTTGTTGTTGTTGCAGTTTGGCTGGGGCTGGGTTCGAACCCGCCACCCTCAGTATATGGGGCCAACGCTGTACCCACTGAGCCACAGGCGCCACCACAACATGGGTTAATTTTTTTGCGACTTATTATCTTTAACTTATTTTTTTTCTTTTTGCTACAAAAAGTATAATCAAAACAAATACTTTTAAGCTGAACCAAGTAATTTAATCCCTCTAAGAGGAACCTGATGTCAAAAGATAGTAATCATTGTTTTATTTCCAAGCTTATTTCTAGATACAGTTGAGGTCTGGCTGGTTTTCATCAGGAAGCTGGTGTTAGTCATACATTAATAGCCCTTCTCTAGTCTAGACTTACGCACCATCTAATTTCAGTTCAGAAATGCACTGCCATTTTACAGGAAAGGAAAGACCAGAATTTCCACATGCTGCGCAGCCTGTGGCCTTCCCATAGCTTCAGGGATGAGTAGCTTTGGTGAAACCGTCACCTCTGAATAGTATGGACTCTGTGACTTCTAAGGAGCTCTGGGGCACTGGGGCAGCCTCTGCTGCATGGGAGAGCCATAGTCCTTAGACACTTGGGCATGTCCTTCAGAACCCCCCTTTACACCCTGACCATGTTTTTTGCTGCTTACAGAAGGCATCTGGATTTCTTCACTTTTGTAGGGGTGTCTCACTAAGCCTGTTTAAGAGGATTCTGACCAGAACTAACATTTATATTAGGGGAAAAAGGAATAAATGTGTGAGCTTGTGTGGTGCCAAGATTCTAAAGGAACTGAAGTAGGATTCTGAACAGCACATGAGCATGAAGGCTTCCTGCCATGGAGAAACATCTGTCCATAGGGAGGGTCAGTCCACGTGATCATGGGGTCAACTGGGAGTCTGCCCTCAGTGACCCACAGGTGACGCCAAGGAGTAAAGAAGCAACTGTGGGAAACAGATGAGTGGGTGATGTGAAGGTGGGTTCCGGTCACCCCTAAGTGAGTGTTATGGACGGTCCCTGTGGGTATCAGGACCCATTGGGCCTTGGTCTCTTCCAGGACCAACTGCCCAGAATGCCAGATTTTTAGCCAACTATGTCTTTGTTTCCTTATTTATCTGCAAAAGGTTAAAAACCATAGGAGTGAAAGCCTATTTGTGTGAGTTTTTCCATCACTGTCTTTGGTAGAATTAGTGGATCATGCTTTCAAAATCACAGTTGAAGTCTCAGGAGGGACTTCATGTTCCCTGGCAGGCATCTAAGGAAATGTATTAATTTGGAATTAACTATCACAAGAAATTGTTCCTTAAATATATATCAAGTCTGGACTCAGCTAATCATTTTGTGTAAACAATTTCTTAATACACACTGATGATGCAGCCTTATTAATGTTCATGTTAAAAAATATCCTTAGAGTTTTTTACAATTTTAAAAAAATTTTCTGGCTTTTAGAATAAATCATGAACATTTCTCCAACACTGTCACACCATCAAACCACTTTCTGCACCAACTTTTCCCTGTGGCCTCCACCTTTCTTTAGCCTTAGGATGTCTCTTACACTTCAGTGGATTTTTTTTTGCATGTGTGCGCATGGATTTTTGGAACATCATCATTGCTTATACCTGAATTCAACATTTCTATCTAAAAAAAGGGCTCTGGGGTACATAACAGCAGATAACAGATGCCATGAGCAGATACAATGAATGTTATCTGCCTCAAAATATGTGTTCTCCATGTGGGGGGGGGCTCATGTTCAAATCCCATAGCTCTGATAATAAATTTTTGCATAGAAGAATATGTTCCAGCTCTATCCATGTAAACATGAAAGAGAGAAAGTCTCCATCTTTCTTTAAGGCTGCATAGTATTCCATGATATACATGTACCACAATTCACAACTCATTGTGCTCCAGACCAGGTGCTCAGTTCTGTGGCTCCCGGCCCCATAGCCCTGCCTTGCTGGAATTTCAGTCTCGTGGGGAGATGTGCTGGAGAGGGGACAAATCATCCACCAGACAAGGGCTCTGAAGGGGCAGGACAGGGCGTGATGAAGGTCAGCTGTAGGCAGACTGGACCAAGGGAGTTCGGAGCAGGCTTCCTGCGGAGACGATGCAGACACAGCCATCTGAGGGACAGGCAGGAGTTACCGGGGAAAAGAGGGGGGAAGGTGTCTGGGCTGGGGAGCAGAGTGTGTGCTGTGCAGGGCCTTGTAGAAGGGAGAATGGCAAGTCTCAGGGAGTCAGGAAGGCCAGGGTGGCAGGAGTGGGGAGATCCCGGGGAATGGTGAGAAGCGAATCTGTTGACTTCACAGATAAAATAGAGGGCGTGCAGGATCAGGGAGGCTCCCTCCTCCTGTGGGCTGAGGGCATGCCTGTTTCCTGGCACAAGTAGGGGAGGAAAGTGGACAGCGGTGGTGACGAGGAAGAGACCACCACTGTCATGCTTGTAGCTAACAACTCGTGGTGCGGGGCTCTGCTCTGAGGGCTCTGAGAATTCTCAGCAAAGAAGGGAAGAGGGTGAGGGGCAGGGAGAACTTACGAACCCTGTCAGAGTTTTCTTTGGAGTCATCACAAAGGGAGTTACAGCAGCTTCTCTCCTGTTTTCTCTCTCGCACACTTACAGATGCACACGCACACAGGCTTCCTCCACGCCAATTAACATGAGCATTCTATAAGTTATTTTGGGTTGTGAAGTGCTAGGCATGAAGCTGAAATGATTTAAGAGATCGCAAAGCCCAGATGATTTGAACACTTTGCCTTTTACCTACAATTTTTTTTTAATGTGCTGGATATCCTTTATGAGCAAATTAAATTTTACTTGTTTGTTTTTTAAAGTGCTAATTCACACAGTGGATTTATAACAGATGTCTTCAGAGATAACATTCCTCACTTGCTTTATCAGCGAGTGGAAAAAGTCAGGAAACATGCCATTGACTGCTATCCCATGCTGGGGTATTTTTCTTTTTCCACAGTGGGCTGTGTGCATTTCCTTAATATTTGAGGCAGATGAATGATAATAGATTACAGTTATTAATATAATTATTATAATATTTATAATTATTACATAATTAAATCATACAATTTTAACTGTGCAATTATATAATTATAATAATAATTATTAAAATTGTATAATTATAACTTTATAATTATAAATTATAAAATATAATATATATTATATAATTATACAATTGTAATATACAATTGTATAATTACAATTATATATTATAATTACAATTATTATAATTACAAGTATGCAATTGTAGTTATACAATTATTATAATATATATATATTTTATAATTTATAATTATAAAATTATAATTGTACAATTTTAATAATTATTATAATATAATAATAATTATTATTATTTCAGAAGGGCTTTGCAGGAAAGAAGTGGGTTGTTGTTTTTGCCACATGAACGTGAAGAAAGGTGAAAATCCCTTTCCTTCCAGCAGTCAATGTATGATTTAGGATGCTAAGAACAAAAGTCATTCTGTACACCAATAGGTTTGTGTATACAGTTTCCTCATCTGTAAAGTGGGATATTACTATATTAATAAGGAAATTAAATAAGATGGTTCGAGTGAGAACAGAGAACACATGGCGAGTGCTGGGTGAATGTGAGCTGTTGTCGTTTACATGCGTGTTGACATAAGTGCACATCCGTGGATGCTTCCGGATGCGTATTCCCATCAACACAGGAATGCACGGACATGCACGCATGTGGGCGTGCATGCACACATGCAAGCTCGGAGGTTTGCTGAGATTCCCAAACAGAAAAGTAGTTATAGGTGTTTTTGGTTTGTAGGCATTGGGTTTGGATGGGGCCAGAATGAAATTGACTAAAAGGTAAATGACATTATCACCCAGCTCACCCAGCAAATGCCCAGCTATGACCTTGCTGGCTTCTTGCTGACTCTTTGATCTTCAGCCTGAGTGACCTTGTTGCCTCATTGGGATCAGAGCAGCTAGTCCGGGTGTGTGAGCCCTCACGAGGACCTACACTGGCTGCCAGGAAGCTGATGTGGCGGCAAACTGGGCAGAGGAGCGGTGACCCATCAATATCCTTCCTGCTGGGCAAGACTGCCTGGGGAGGCAGAGAGGACAGCTAGCTGGCCCCTCTGCCTGAAGTGCCCTCTCATACCCTCTGAGGCTGAACATTACCCACACTCCAATCCCTGGCTCAAATGCTATTCCATACTGGAAGGCTCTTTGGATCCCCTTCCTCACCTCTTCTGAACCTTCTTTGAATCTCTTATAGAATTTGGCATGTTCACTACAAGTCGTCCCCATCAGAACTCCTGCAGGAGCCTGATTGTCTCAAACCTCCTCATCTAGCTAGCTTTGGAGAGCATTCGATCATCAGAGCCGCTTCAGGGTCTTGTGTCTATGAGAGCACTCTCCAGAATTTGAGTTTGATGAGGTCACATCACTCCCTTGCTTTAAACCCTTTCACACCACTTCCTAGCACTTAGGGTAAAATGCATTGTCTTTCTCCTACTTCTAGACCAGTGATTTTCAAGCAGAGTGCCATGAGAGGATCTTAGGTATGCCATGAAAGAATTTTAAAGACCATTAATTAAACTATTTTTAAAAGAAGTCCGAAGCACAGTTAAGTATATTCTTTTTTTTTTTTTCACTCTTTTTTTCGATTAACATAATTCAAGTGTGCCACAGAAGTTTAACTGTAGGTTCAAGTGTGCCATGAAATTTGAAAAGGTTGAACATAACTGCTCTAGACTGCCTGGGGGTGAACCCTCCTGACCTCCCCAGACTCACTTTTCACACTCCCCAGCGCAGGGAAAGTGCCAGCTCGTTCCCACTTCAGGGCCCTCACACATGCTCAGCCATCTGCTTGGAATTTCCCTCCCCTTCACCTGGCCACCCTTCCTCAGCCTTCAGGTGTGAGCTTAAATGTCATGTAGAGAAGTCTTCTCCATCTCCGCTCACCCTCCTCTACCAGACAGCTTAGACTTGCATGGACTTATCATTCATTACCGTGTTAACTGCCTGTGTGTTTTTGTGATGGTTTAAGCTGAGCGTGCCCACCAGAACCAGGGGCGGGGTGCAGGCAGCTTGAGTCTGCCTTGCTTAGCACCACATTGCAGCATGGAGCTGGTGCTCTCAGACAATTACTTCTGTAACAAAGTGGAAGGGAGGTGCACCTGCAGCTGGGCCTGAGCGTTCTCTTTCTGGCACACCTTCCTCCTTCCTCTGGTAAGTTGCCCTTTCTGCACTCCCTGTTTTGGAATACAAGCCTGCCCAGTTTAGTTCCTTGCTTGTGAAATGCAGCTTTTTGGTGTTGTTGCTCTTAAGTCCAAAGCAGCTGCTGCCAGCTCTTGCTTAGAGCCCTCAGGTCTTCAGTGCAAGCTGGTCACATCCCAAACTGGTCTGCAGCTCTTGGACCTCGTACACAGCAGGCTGCTAGTGCCAGTCCCTCACCTGCGGCTGACAGTTTCCTTGTGACTCCATCAACTTCCCCTCAGGCTTGAGTATCCCCAAAGAAGTGTATTCTACATCATTCCCAGAATGTGCCAGTGGGGTAAGCTCCTGTCACCCATAATAGTAGCTGGTTTGATAAGTAAGGCTTCCTCTCCTGGCTGACTTCTCCCTGTCTCCTTCCCTACACACCTTCACACTCCAGACAAACTACTTGACCTTGAATCCTTGTCTCGGATCCTACTTCTGGAGGAATGCAAACTAAGACCAGCATGAGTACTCCATATTCCATTATTATTGTTATCCCTACATAATAAACACTCTGATTAGTGATTCTGCATACGTTTTTTCATTGATTCCTGCTGTGAGCCCTATGAATTATAGTAAATGTCTTTATTTGACAGAGAAGGAGATGGAGATGGGTCAGAAAGATAAAGCCATTTGCCTAATGCTGAACAGTTAATCAGTGGGAGCCCTGGTGCGCTGTCTAGGACACTTTCCTTTGTCAGGGTCCATCCGGCTGTGCCTGCCAGTGCCAAGCAGATGACCAAGCAGAGATAGAGCTGACCAAAAGGCCTAGGCCTTTGCCATCTGCACCTAGAGAAAAGTGTCCAAATTATCGGGCATGAATGTTCACACACATGTCCCCAGAGACTCACTCACACCCACAAATGCCAGTGTGTACACACTCAGACCCACACAGGCAGAAATCTGTTACTGGAAAAGGCAATTTCCTAATTAAAAGCAAACAGTAAGCAAGGCGTGTTCCATCCAGCCTCACACCCTCAAGCTTATGGAATCTAGGGTCTTCCTCAGATCGTTTTGACCCGCCTCCTACGTCTAAACTGTACAGATACCTGGGCCAATGCAGAAGGCAGCCTTGTCAGCTAAGAAGGGCCGCTTGACCAGCCACCGAGTGGGCTATTAGGACCCTGGAATAACGGCAAGCTTCTCAAAATAAATTGACGATTTTTTTTGACAGTTTGAGATTTAAAATTACATGGTAGAACTAATAGGCCCTTTCTGTCTCATAATTATGTTTGTCATGATACAAACCCTTAAATGTTTGGCTGCTGGTCTTCTTGGATGAAACTCCCGGCATCAAGTGGAACTGTAGTGCCATGATGAGCCATTACGCTGTGGCTCAGGATAGTCCCTGTGCAGGGCTCACTGCACTGAGATCATTCTGCCAGGAGGATGAGTTTAGTTATCTTCAAATAGACTTTGTGCACATCAGGTGGGGGGTTGCACCAAACACGCATGGAATGTTGTTAGGAAGATGGCAAGTTAAGAATTAATATCGGTCGTCCGAATGCAATGTTAGAAGGCTTTACGACATTATGCTTCTAGGTAGTTTGGGCTTCCTGAGTTAACTTAAAGTTTGTTCTGTTTCCATCAACAATACCTTAGAGCTATTTGAGTCACAAGCCACAATGTACTTTATTAAGGTGAAGGGGAATGTTTTATAAGTAAGTCAGAGTGAGCTGGGAGAGATATTAGGTTTTTTTTTTTTTTTGAAACAGTCTCATTATGTCGCCCTTGGTAGAATGCTGCAGCATCACAGCTCACAGCAACCTCAAATTCTTGGGCTTAGGAGATTCTCTTGGTCTCAGCTTCCCAAGTAGCTGGGACTACAGGTGCCCACCACAACGCCCGGCAATTTTTTTATTGCAGTTGTCATTGTTGTTTAGCAGGCTGGGGCAGGGTTTGAATCCACCAGCCCTGGTGCTTGTGGCTGGTGCCCTAACCACTGAGCTACAGGCACCAAGCCAGATATTAGGTATGGCTTAACATGTGAACAGTCCTGAAGAATGTCCCATGTGCTGCTGAGAAGATGTATATTCAGTAGTTTTTAAGTAGAGTGTTCTATAAATATTTGCTAGGTCCATTTGATTCAGAGTCCAGCTTAAGTCCTTTATTTATTTATTTTTTGCTTTGGTGATTTTTCTAGTTCTGAAAACTAGAGGTGTGGAGGTCCTTGGCCCTGAGGATGGTGCTATTTATTTCTTTGTGTAGTTCTAGTGAAATTTGCTTTCTGTACCTGGAAACTCCTGTGTTAGGTACATATACTATAATTAGGATTGTTTAATCTTCTTATTGAATTCTTCCCTTTACCGTTATATAATGACCCTCTTTATCTTTCTTTACCTTTGTTAGTTTAAAGTCAATTTTATCTGACATAAGAATAGCTATACCTCCTTTCTTTTGATTTCTATTTGCATAGAATATTTTTTTTTCATCTTTTCACAGTGAGTCTGTGTGCATCCTTGTGGCTTAGATGTGTTGCCTGGAGATAGCAGACACCCAGGTTATATTTTTTCATCTGTTTAACCAGCCTTTGTCTTTTGAGAGGAGCATTCAAATCATTAATGTTGAATGATAGAATTGATGTGTGGGATGTGGATTTGTTCATCACATTAGGTAGTACCTTATTGCTTTACTATTGTGTTATGAAAGTTGTGAGTTTTAGGGTTTTATGGGGGGGGTGATTTTATGCTGTTATCTGTTCTGCTGATTTGTATATAATACAGTCTGAATATTTTCTGCAGAGGGAGTCTGGTCATGGCAAATTCCCTTGGTGTTTGCTTGTCTGGAAAAGACTTAAATTTTCATCAGTCGTGAAGATTAGTTTTGCAGGATACGAAATTCTAGGACAGCAGTTGTTCTGCTTAATATCACTAAACATGGGGCCCCAAATGCTTCTGGCTTGTAAGATTCCCACTGAGAGGTCTGCAGTTAGCGTTGTAGGTTATTTGTTGCTTTTGTCTTGCTGCTTGCAGAATTTCTCTTCAATTTGGCTTTTGCCAGGTTGATTACTACATGTCCCGGAGATGTCCTGTTTGCTATGGATCTCCCTGGTGTTTGATGACCATCTTGCATCTGCATGTGTAAATCTCTGGCCATACCAGGGAAGTTTTCCTTAATAATTCCCTCAAATAGGTTTTCTGTGCTCTCAGCTTACTCTTCTTCTGCCTCAGGAACACCTATAATCTGAATGTTAGTGCACTTCACAGAGTCTCACGTTTCTCTCAGTGGTTGCTCAGACTTTTGTGTTCCCTTCTCTGCCTCTTGGATTGACTGGGTCACCTTGAGAGCTTTCAATCTCTGAGATTCTTTCTTGTCCTTTGTTTAGTCTGATTTTGAAACTTTCTCTTATGTTTGGAAATTCCACAAATGCCTCTTTCATTTCTTTAAGTTCTATTATATTTCTTTGTATGTCATCTAGCTCTTCAGTAACTTTTTCATTGATTTCCAAGATTTTATTTTGCCTCCTTTTTGTTGGTTTTCAACTTTCTCTTCAATTCCTTTCATCTTATTTGCCATCGATATTTTGAATTCCATTTCCATCATTTTGGCAGTTTCCTTGGACTCCACTACTGCAGCTTCATTGTTTTCCCTTGGGAGTGTTGAGTTATTTTGTTTCTTCATCTTACCAAGGTTCTTTTGCTGATTTCTTCTTGTTTTGTGCCTCTTTTTTTTGGCTTGGGATAAGAGGATTGCCAGGCACCTTTTCTCTTTTAATGGGAACACTCCTGTTTAGTTAGGGGAATAGAAGGGTCATAGATGGAGCTTTTGTGTCTTACTCTGGAATGTTGACCTGTCTGGAAGGAGGTGGGTGCCCTGAGAGACTTTAGTATAGCTGTTCTTTTTTGACCCATTTCCCTGTTTACTACTGTTTAAGCCAGCACTGGATTATCTTGGTGTGGGGTAGAGGGTCATTGCCCAGTTCATTGTTGGAAGTTCAAGTTGGGGGCTGGATGTGCCCCTCTCCATGATGGTTGTTGTTATAGGGGTTTGCTCTGGCCAGGGTCAGCCAGTGGAGTTACCAGTGGCAGTTGGGTGAGCCTATTTAGCCAGTGGTCATGGATAGCTAGGTTGTGTGCATTTGCTTAAACCAGGTCCAGGAGTAATGGCTTCTCAAGGTTAGAGGATCCAAGGTGAAATGTTGGACCTTAGGGAGTTTCACCCAGTCGAGCAGCAGTACTGGACACTCATTGGTGGGATCCTGGGGGCCCAGGCACACCTCTGGAACCTCAGGGGTGGTGATGCATGTCTAGTGGGTGTTGTGGAGCTACAGGGGCAGAGCCTTGGGCTTGGGCACAACCAGAGCTTCAGGGCTGGTTATGGGTTTATGGGGCAGAGTCGTACAAATGGAGGGTTATTATGCCAGCGAAGAGACTGCTGACACCCAGTTGTGCAAGCAGCAGTTTGTCTCAGGGACTGCTGGTCAGCCACGGTTCTCCACCCTCACACCCAGCACCCACTGAGGCTGTTGCCCAAGGCTTCCCAGGTGGTGCCTGTGGCTTCTGAGGCTTCTCTCTGCTCAGATCCCACACTGGAGGGAAGGCGTGCTTGGCCCCTGGACATAGGGCACAAGTCTGTTCTGTTTGTATCCTGTTCCACCTGGCTGGAGTAATGCAAAGGCTGCTGTTACAAGGCTGAGTCCCAAGTGGACCTGGAGCTGTGCATCAGAGAATGAGGATGTTGTCGGTTGTAGAAACCTGAGATTGGCAGCCCCAGATCTCTGCTTCACCAGCTCTCTTGTGCCGTGTCTCTGCACAGACTCTGAGCAGCTTCTCAATCATCCCAGAGGTCTGCGAGGGCCAGGGGGAGACCCTTCACAGATTAAGCTGCCTACAACTTTTATTCTTTTCCTAAAAAGCAGTGCCCCCTTGGGCTGCTTCAATTCTGCTGTCTTCCCCTCTTCCTAGCCATGTGAATTGTGTTGGGAGCCCCAGCTTAGTCTCTGAGATGATGGGTGGTGCTGTGAGTGGGACAAACTGGCCCTGTTGGAATGAGTCAGTAATTGCTCTAATGAGCTGTACAATTGTTCTCCCTTTAGTAGCTGTTGCTTGCAGCAGTGATGTTCTTCTGTGCCTGTGATGGGCTCTTGACTCAGGAAAGGCACTTGAATATCCCAGGCAGTGAGAGGGACCCTGTAGCTCCCAGGGTATTGCTTGATCACCACCATAGCAGAGGTGGGTGGAAGAAGGCGGCTGGGTGGGCTTAGGCCAGGTGAACCTGTCTTCAGGTTCAGTAAAGGTAGATTCGAGAGAGAATTGTCTCAGCAGGGATCAAATGTTGGAGCCTCTGGGAAGGCCTCCCACCCCCCAGCCTCAAGTGGGCTCACCAAACCAGAAAGTCTGCTTGTTGGGAAGGGGTAGCTTACAATTCACCAGCTGGCTGTCAGGAGTGAGCTCCACTCCTCTAGCCAGGAGAATTTACCTCCAGCGTCTGGCTGCAAATGGTGAATGAACTCACTGAACAGTGGTGCCATGGGCTGGGAACTTCCCAGTGAGGACTCTAGTCCTAAAGCTCAGCTTTCCTGCGGGGGGGATGGGCACTCTACCAGATCACCACTGCTCAGACCACACTTCCCTCTCCTTCCAGTTCTGCACACATGCATGCCCTTGCCTCTTGAGTCCCACTGCCAATCTCCCCTTTGTGCCCCCTAACCTGATTGAGTCCTGGGGGTACAAGATCTGGGCCCAGGGCAGGTCCACAAGGAAAGGACCTGACCTATAAGGAAAGGAACAGTGGGGATACACAGAGAAACATACGATTTGGAGGCCAAATGGAGAGAAAGAGAAAGCAAGCAAATATAATAAAATTTTAAGACTTGGAAAATCTGGGTGAAGTGTATCTTGTGGGCTCACCAGCAAAGGGGTGTGGCCACCCTAGAAAATCTTGACTCAATCAGCCTCCCTGGCTCTAGTGGCCTGGAGTGGCCTGGGAGAGGCAGGGGAGGAAGAGTCTGAACGTAAGGGAGACACACACTGGGTCCTCTAGTCCCTGTCTATGGAAGGAAGCCGTTGTAGGATGTCCCACTCTCTGGGATCACATAAGTTCTCAGGGGCCCCAGGAGTTGGGAACTGTTTGTGTGAGAACAGGTGGTATAAAAACTGAAGGGCTGGAGCTGCCTGGAGTGGTCAGAGGGTCTTTCTGGACAAAGAAGCAGTACGGTGACCGCCTTCTCCGCTCGGTTGGTCATGGGGAAAGGGGAACCCAAAGGGGCTGGAAACCCATTGGTTTATTTTCAAGAAGGTCCTGTTCAGTGGTTGCAGTTGCTCTTGGGCTCATGAGGGTGGAAAAGCTTCCAAGTAACTTGGCAGCCCACTGATTAGCAGAGGTGTGTCAGAAAGAGAAAAAAACTCCCACCTACCCTTTCTCTGGGCTTGGAGCTTCTCAGGGTTGAACTTTGCTAACATCCTTTTTGTCTTTCTGCTTCATAGCTTCTTTCCATGAAGTCTCTGGCAGGCTCTGCTGCTTCTCCCTCCAAATACACCTGAGCTGTGCCCTTCACCTCTCTCAAGTATCTAAAGCCCTTCCTTCCCTCCCCACGGTCTGGCCCCTGCTGTCTCTAGTCAGGCATCTTCCCTGCTTCCAGATACGTTTTGAAAATATTTTCTTCTGGTCTGCTCTTGCCCTTTCATTTTCTCAACAACATATTTCACTTGGAGTATTTATATCGTTTACATTATTTTTTGAAACTTAAAAATTTTTAAACATAATTTCAGAATTATAAAAAAATTCCAAGTATAATGCAGATAATACCAAGATACACTTCACCCAGATTTCCCAAGTCTTGAAATTTTATTATATTTGCTTGCTTTCTCTTTCTCTCCATTTGGCCTCCAAACTGTATGTTTCTCTGTGTATGCCCACTGTTCCCTTCCTTTAGGTCAGATCTATGACTGTGTAAGTACCATCTAATTCTAACCTGTAGCTCTGAGTTCCAATTTCTCTTACAGGTGCCTGTAAGAGAATTTAATCTTCTCAGGTTGGGTTGGGCATTGCTCCCTGATCTAATCAACGGTGATCTTGTAGTGGGGTCCTTTGACAATAAGTCAGGGATGTATTTTCTAAGAATGAATTAAAGGGTAAAGGAAGAGACAATAAGCATCTGTTCTATGAAGCAGTAAATGATTTGAAAAATTATAAGTATATGTAACTTCCTAGACGAGTGTTATTTTCATGCAGTTGCCAATTGCCTTTTCCAAAACCTAGGTAAGTTATTTTACGGCTCACCCTAGCACTTGTCTTGGAAGATAAGCTTTAGGGTTAGTTCTTTCCTTTAAAGAAAATCAGTATTTATTCTTGGTATTCACAACTCCCTCTTCACCAGAATATAGCATTTTTTTTTTCTTTTGCAGTTTTTGAATGTGGCCGGGTTTGAACCCACCACCTCTGGTATATGGGGCTGGCACCCTACTCCTTGAGCCACAGCACTACCCAACATAGCATTGTTTTTACATTTAATTACTAGTAACAAAAACTGGGATGGATACCTCAATTTCTCTCGTTTGTTTAATTCACATTGTAGGCCTATATCTAAACCTCACATGTACCCTATAAAGATATTCAACTATTATATACCCATAAAAATTAAATATTATAAATTACAAAAAAAAATATAACTGGATATCCAAGAATGCAATAGGTTCAATTGGGTTCAAGGGCTTAACCACCTCTCTCCATCCCTTAACCAGACTTTCTCCACATTACAGCCTAGAATTCCCATTCCATCATTCTCCCAGGGACAGTTGAATCTAGAAACTCAAAGATGCTGTTAGCCTCTTTTCATCTTGCTTTCTCCATTTTCACTTATTTTCTTTCTTTCTATCTATCCCATACCTTACAATGAAGTTATTTTTAGCATGGCTGTCATAGTCACAAGTAGTCCCCAAACCTGCAATCTGTGTAGCCAGAATAATGGCCTCCAAAAGATGCTCATGTCCTAAACATCCCTAGTACTTGAGAACATGTTACCTTGCCTGGAAAAAGAAACTTGGCAGATGTGTTAAGGATCTTGAGATGGGACTGGTCTCTTGGATTATCTGGGTAGGCCAAATGTAACCCTAAAGGCCTTTATCAGAGGAAGACAAAATAGTCAAAAGTGGAAGGAGGAGATGGGATGACCAAGCAGAAGTTGGAGTGATTCACTTTGAAGATGGGACAAAGATGACCATGAACCAAGGTAGGTAGGCAGCCTCTAGACCAGTGGTTCTCAACCTTCCTATTGCTGCGATGTATTATCATTGTTTTCAAAAGGGTCAAGGCCCACAGGTTGAGAACTGCTGCTCTAGACACTAGAAAGGGCAAGAGAACAGATTCTCTCCTAGAGCTCCTAGAAGGAACCAGCCCTGCCACACCTTGGTTTTAGCCCAGTGAAATGGATTTCAGACTTCAGAACTATAAGAAAATAAGTTCAAGTTGTTTTAAGCCACAGAGTTTGTTGGAATTTGTTATAGCAGCTACAGTCAATGAATGCTCAATCCAAAAAGAAACGAGACCTTTTTCTCCTACATTGATATGCTAGATCTTATAGAGGTTTTCTGAATTGCTTGACTTGGGCCATATATCCACTTTTGGAGCCAAACACACTAGACAGAGGATGAGGTAGGGTGAGTGACCACCTTGAACTCAGCACTCAGATGTGCATGTGGTGGTGTTGCAGGAAGACGAGGCCCAACAGAGAGAAAGAGCACCCAAACACCACATTTATAAGAGAAAGGGCTTTATTCACCAGCCTGGAGCTTACGGCATAGAAGAATTCCAAATGGCCATGCTCCCTGACTGGCTTGATCTTTCCCTTTTTATTCACAGTCAAAAAGTTCCAACCCATAGGTACCCTTCTCATTGGCCAGTTTGAATCAAGCAGGAGATGCTATTCCAGCCCCTATAGCACTACAGGATTTCACAGAACTTGGAAATTTCCAAGTTCCAGAAAATTAAGTTTACAAATTCCTAAGAGCTGAGTCACCATGGAGAGGACCCTGCAGGTGTATCCTTGTGGTCTCCTTGAGAAGACTTGTTCTCCTAGACCTCACCCTTCTTGGTATCCTCTCTCAGTGTGGGTGGGGAGAAGCCGTGCCTCCAGAGAGAGGTGGCTGGACAGATGCAAAGACAGATGTGGTCTATGACTTCCTCTGACTCCGTAGGCCAACCAGCCTTGGCTCCAAATGACTGCTGAAAGTCAACACCATCCTTTGAGGGTGCAACCTTGACAGCGATGAGAATACTCAGAAGATGGTGCTTGAGGTTCACAAAGTAGTTCTAAGTAAGAAAGAGTATTTTGTTGTCTCCAGAGGGCATATTTGAATGGAGCTAACTTCATTTGCATAAGTAAGAATGGATATTTCTAAATTTCAGTTTGTTCATCTGTAAAATGGAGATAATTATACTTTTCTAGGGGCTGTTGGAAGGATTAGAAAAGGCACTTTATGTAAAAGCTAGCACTATTTAAATAAAGTATGCAGAGCTTAGCACAGTTCTTCCATAAAGGATTGCTATATTTGTCTTGTTCTATATATACAGTAATATGTAATCAGTTTGCCAAAGTCCGACTGAATGGTGGGTAAGGTTGTGATGGTAGAATTCTGTGTTTTAGTACACAGATACCGTGAGCAGACTGATAAAATGTATTGTGCCTTCTACGTATATACATAGTTGTTTTCTGAAAAGCTAAAAGTCCTAACATTCTCTGTTCTCTCTCTTTTGATGCCTGTTCTGTTCTCTGCTGATTGTTTAGTGTTTAACCTATTTCAGAGGATTTGAGTGGTAGCTGAAAGCCAGCAGAGAAGATGAACAGTTTCCACTTGCCCAGCTGCAGCCCACAAGCCCTAGTTTGGTGGATGGAGCCAAAATGAACAGCTCGGCAGCCCCCCTTGAGTGTCTGCTTCTCCAGGTCTGTTCCTACCTTATTGCGCTGTAACCCATGCCAGCCTTCCCAGTTCTTCTTGTCCTGAGACCAGCCCTGCTTTTCCTGGGCACTCCCTTCACTTCTGTTCTGATACGTCTTGTTACCCATCTCTGTGACCCCCGACTTACCATCTTCCTGAATGACCAGCCTTATTTTGACCTCTGGCTTCCCCAGACTCTTGCATGAACTATTAGGCACTCCTGGTGTTCTCTGAATTTGACTCCTTCTGTGATTCTTTGGTGGGAGGCTGAGGGGTGATGCTGATACCCAGCCTCTGAGGCCTTCTATCTAGAGAGCCAGGGCTATATCCAAAGTGAACTCCAGCCTGGGAGCCAAAAGATGAAAAATAACCAGAAGTGTGAATGGGCCAAAGAGGCACTCAAAGATTTTATAGCAAAGAAAATTCAGGTCAAGAGCAAGGGGAGGACTGAGGGCCTAGGATCCAGAACAACTTGCTGTAACTCAGGGTCTGGCCATGCAGGCTTCTGCATTATACACTGTGAGCATCTTGCTCAGATCTTCTTTACTGTCAGCTCAAAACTGCCCCTCGGTGGAGTCCTGGCCTTGGTCAAAGGGAGCTACTTTGCCTGGCAGGTTTTCTCTTCCCCTGTGAAGCCCACAGCCAATGCCTGGCTTATTTAGGATCAGCACAGAGGACCATTCCCCCTGCCTCTCAGGCTCTCCATGAGATCGGGCTGAAGCTAGGCTACCACTGAGACCACATCCTTGCTCAGCTCCTTCTTCATTCTCCCCCACTCCTTCTCCAGAGAGCACTCCTCAATAAATCACATGTATTCTGTCAATGGAAAAGAAACCTGTAAAATAATTAAGGAGGTTTATTTTGAGCCAAATTTGAGGAGCCATACCCAAGAAGCCTTGAGCGCGTGGCCTTGTGATGGTGGAGTTGCAGTTTGGTTGTATACATTTCAGGGAGACAGGTATTACAGATGAGGTCATAAATCAACATGTGGAAAACAGACATTGGTTTGGCTCAAAAACCTGGGACATCTGGAAGCCGGGGATTACAGGTTAAAGATTTTTTAGCTGACAATTCACTGAAAGAGTTAGGCTCTGTCTGAAAGACCAGGAGTCAGGGAAAAGGAATGCTTGCGTTAAGGTAAGGGTCTGTTAATTAGAGACAAAGCACCTGACAGACCCAAGTAGTGTGTTGTGTATATTGAGGACCTGCAGGTAGGTCTGGCATAGCCTTCGGCCTGCTAGTGAGTCACAGAGGACATCTCTAAGAAGGAGAAGGGGTGGATGAGGCATGACTGATCTCCTTTCTCATGGCTAGCAACTCAATTTTAAGGATCCTCTTGGCCAAGAAGGGGTCCAGTCAGTCCTGGAGGGTGAGAAGCCTTAACGTTTTTAGTTCACAACCCGAGCCCAGTCCCAGGCTCTTCTTCTAGGAAAAGGGGCCCGAAACAACTTTTTTCAGACTTTGTATGTTTCCTCCTGCTAAATGGCCTCCCTATGGGCTATTCTCTTCGCCTAAAATGCTCTTCATGGCCATGTTCATCTAGTTAACGCCCACGCATCCTGCAGCTCTCAGCAGGGATCACTTTCTTGGAGAAGATTTTCTGGACTTCCTGGATGAGGCTGAAACCCCCGATGCAGACCTCCTTGGCCGCAAGGCTTCCCCCTGCAGTGAGTCAGTTGTTGCAATTGCAATCTTGGCTTTATTTGTGTGCTTATTGAAGAATGCATGATTTTCCCATTAGAGTGTGTATTCGATAAGGATTGGAATCATGTCTGCTCTTCCTCACCACCACATTCCTAGTGCCTAGCTCAGTGCCTGGCACACTGTAGATGCCCAGTAAATATTTGTGGAAGGAATGATGTGAATGTATAAAGAGAAAATATGACAAGAGAAAGCAAAGGAGCCGGATGCTGCTGGGAGCGCATGTGCAATGAAGGCTGCAGAAGTGCTCTTTGGATCGGGTACCCTGCAGGTCACTGGTGGCCCTGATGAGAATGCGGTCCGGGAGTGATGGAGGCTGGAGCCGAGACACTGAGGGCCAAGGGCAGAGTAGTGGGAAGTGGAGAAGTGCGGACGACTTTCCCTAGAGTGGAAGGTGAACAAGTTTTCCAGGTTTCTGCTTCTCCCTCCGAGAGAAGATGGGTTTTCCCTCCAAGTGGGGACCTCATCCTTACTATCATGCATTTTCTCTAAATCATATCCCGGGTAAGCTGTTGAATCTTTGGAATCTCCCGGGAGCTGGGCTGCCCGCTTTTTGTGGCCTCCCTAGTGTTGTGTGTTAATAGTGGGCTCTCCACGCTGCCCTGGTGTGTCCTCTCTCCTGTCATCATGACAGCCCACTGCTGAAGCTGGGCAGTGGCAGCCACATCCTCACAGGTGGCACTTATAGAGCAGGAGCCATGGGGCTGTGAGGTCAGCTTGGTGGCCAGGGCTTCCCATCAAAGTGGCCAATCCCATACCCACCAAGAGTGCTAATGCCCTGGAAAGGGGGTGCTGGGCTCTAACTGGTCACCCAGGGTTTCTTGCAAGGCCTAGGATTGGAGGAAATCATGTAAGTTTTGATGTACACTGGCCATTTTCATAGAACCAAAATTTGGCATTTAGAGGATGGAACTCAGATCATTTCAACTCTATGATATTAGAAGTGTCTGGACCCATGTTTGCATTGAATTGAGTGACTTCTAGAGTCACAGACCCTGCAAATTATCAAGTTCAGCACCCCCTCCATATCATATAATAAAATCCCCACAAAGTAACTTCAATCCTCCAAATCAACTTTGGGTGACGCCCCCCTGCTTCCTATGACAGTCAATGAAATCTTTGGAAGAGTCTTCAAGTGATGTTTCTGCAAAGCCCCTTTTTTTTTTTAAATAGCTATCCCTCTAGACCAGTGATTTTTTGGCTGGGGTGCCACGAAAATTTTTAAAGACCATTGATTAAATTATGTTAGAAAAAAGTTCGAAGCTCAGTAAATGTATTCATTTTTTTTCCAACTCCTTTTTTGGATCAACATAATTTAAGTGTGCCTTGGAAATTTAACTATAGGTTCAAGTGTGCTGTGAGATAAAAAAAAAGAAAGGTTGAAAAGCATTGCTTTA
This sequence comes from Perodicticus potto, assembly GCA_963574655.1. Taxonomy (NCBI): domain Eukaryota; kingdom Metazoa; phylum Chordata; class Mammalia; order Primates; family Lorisidae; genus Perodicticus; species Perodicticus potto. Next base: position 54,579 of record CAUYRH010140088.1, read on the forward strand.
TATTAAAAAAGCCTTTTCTTTCTGTAGTCTTTCTTCCCCATTGCCTTTTGTTGGCCCATCTCTCCTTGAGCTACAGAACATTTTGACTGTCTGAGGCCTCTGTCCATACCCCATCCTGTGGAGTTGACCCTATGTCTATGAACATATCTCTTTCTTTGAGTATGAAATGTCTCTCCTGACTAAAGGATAATGGAAAAGGAAGATGGGTAGAAGCCTATACACTCCTATGTGGTCTAAGCAAAATTTGGTAAAGCCATTGGAGAATTCTTGAGCTAAAATCAGCCATTAGAGAAGTTCCCTATCTTCCAGGAATAGGGCTACCTTAGTAGTCCTTAGCATTTAGTGTCAATGGCTGCAAGCAGCTTAGGGAAGCTTTACCTGGGCACACCTGTAATGGATTTCAGAGATGGTGGAGTTCATGGGCAATCACTCTTGCTGTTGCTGGAGATCTGTGAGATGCATGCTGGCGACCTCACACCAGTCTCTTTCCTGCATCTAAGAATCAGCTGCCTTGTATTTTCTGCAAAAGGATGTTGGTGATCATAGAGATGCACAATTCTGAACGTAGGTTCAGCTTTGCCTGTGCCATAGCTCATGTACAAAGGTGTTGCTTCTGCTGCTCTGTCCTCACCAGGAGAGGAAGCTGCTTCTCACAGGCATTTAGTCCATGGGTGGTGTGGATAATTGCTCAAACTAATGAGGAATGCAGCAAAATTACCCTGTACGTAGTGCATCTTGGTTCAAAGGGGTTTTCTATTCATAATCTCATTTGATTCTCACCAGAATCTTGTGAGATTGGTAATTCAGAGGGATCTTCACTTTACAGATGTCGACACCGACAATTGGAAAAGTTGTAGCATCAAGCAAAGTCACATGGCCCCTAAGTGGAGGAACTGGGATTTAAATCAAGGTGTCTTAGAGGGGAGGGAGGGTAATTGGTGGGTTCACACCTACGGTGCATCTTAGATGGGTACAGATGAAACTTACTAAATGCAGAATACAAATGTCTTCATACAATAACTAAGAAAATGCCATGAAGGCTACGTTAAACAGTTTGATGAAAATATTTCAGATTGTATATGAAGCCAGCACATTGTACCCCATGATTGCACTCATGTACACAGCTATGATTTAATAAAAAAAAAAAGTGCTAAAAAAAAATAAAGTAAATCAAGATGTCTCACTCCAGATACTAGAACATTTCCTATAGTGGGACAGGGCTTGGGAACAAGGGGCAAAGACTGATTTTCTCTTCCCACTTTTCTGTATCTGGTGGGATTTGGAAGACCTCCTATATCCCCCCCCCCACCTCTGTTTGATGTGGCCTTACTGAACCTATGGGCCTGTGCACTCATGGCAACTTCACCTGGGCAAACGAAGAGGCCACCAGTTCCTCCATCTTTTCAGCAGCTTCACAGAGACAACTTGAGTCTGGCAGCTTGGTGAACTGAACACGGAGGTGTATTTGTACAGTCAGACCATGTAGCATTCTTCCCTGACTCCAAACCAAGACCATTTAACACTGTTCACTCATTATCTTACTGTGTATTTTTGTTACCAAGCAGCCAATAGGCTTGCTGCTCAATGTGCATAGAAGCCAAGACTATGGCACTACCCCTTGCAATTCAGCTGACAAGAGGACAGGAGGAAGTGCTCAAATCTGTCTCTCTGAGCTGCAGCCTGGGTCAGGTTTTATACTCTCAGTGTAATGAGGCATGATCTGATTGGATCTTGCAATGAGGTGATGCTGAGAGGTGTGCTCTGACTGGATGCTGCCATGGGGTGACAATAAGAATCCACCTGATTGGATCCTGGACCCTTTCGGGTAGTGTCCACTTCATAATTCTCTGCCTACTTCTTGGCTTGAGCCCTTAGGTTCTTCTCATGGTTGCACACTTTGCTCATCTGGGCTTGTCACATCACACGACCTTTCACTGAAAAGCAACTCACAACTTAGTTACATAAAAGTTGAGTTAGATTGGTCTGATGTGGTTATAAGTTGACTCATAAATTCTAGCTTGCTAAATAACATAGTAGGGAGTATGTCACCTCAACCTTCTCCTCGTGGGTTTCCACACACCTGTCATTGATGAGACAGTATTTCCAAGCTCAGGTTCGCTGTGTGGGGCTCAGCTTTTCCAATGGCAGTAGCAGGTAGAGTGCAGCAGGGGTGGGAGAGGAAAGGAGTTGAAGAGGTTTAGAGTCTGAGAGCTTAGAATCAAGTGCTGAAGGTTAATTCCAAGGTGAGAGGCCTGTTTTCTTTTTATTCCTTTTTATTCTGTGGGAAAGAAATCCTGTTCTTCCTACTGGGCACCACAAAGCAAAAGGTCAGCTTCTATCATTTCTGGCCAAGGACCTCCAAATTATCAGAAAACTAACAAAGACATAATACAGCCCGAGAGTAGAATTAAAGCCCCCCCCCCCAGTTTCTACTCTAATACTAATAATCATTACTAACATTTTTCTCATACAAAGCCTATAAAGCATCATTTGTATAAATTGCTACACTTGATTTACTTTCTTCCAACACCACACTTGAGCCTGTGGAGATAAGAGTCTGCAAGCTCAGCAACGTGTTATTAATTCCACCTGATTACTATGTATGAAATATGCAAAGCAGAAGTCTGGCCCTCAAAGGATAAATCCATGAAGAACGCATTTCGTGTATGGTTGAACCTGGGTTTCAGCTGTGAATATCTACTCATAGAGTCAGACTCCAGTTTATGTTCATTAAGCGGAAAAGATAAATTTATTCCAAGCAGAGGTAGTCCATTTTTAGGAAGAAATGTGAGGATGGCTTTTAATCTGATGCAATTGAAAATGGCAGCTATTAACTTACCAAGAGACAGCTGAGGTCTATGTGAATATTTAAACTTAATCAGACTAAGCATCCCCCACCATGTTTTTGCCAGGGAGAAAGAAGTTAAGCAATGATGTTCTAGTTTGCATATGCAAATATGGCCTATGTAGTCTATATTCCTTGTTCATTATCATGTATGTACAATCAGAAGCCAATTTTTTCTTTTCAAAGATGCCCCAACAGCTGAGCATTCAGCTTGGCCTGGCCTCTCAAGAAAACTATTATCAAAGGAAGGGAAAAAGCATTTTCTTCTACATGTGATTGAGCTTATCTAGAAGTTTAATGTCTTTGCAGACCAAATTAGAAGCTGTGTGTGTGGGCGCGCGCAAATATGTGTGATACGTAGTAAACCCAAATGAGTGTAATTCAGTGAAAGGGCTGATTTATGTCCATGCCTGATGGATTGATTGCAATAATAACATACTGTTTCTAAATCATAAGAATATTTGGAATGGGGGTAAGGAGAGTATTTTTTGTCACTGCTTCCAGGCCTCCTGTTCCTTAGTAACTGTAGCCTGTGGGCTCAAGACACAGGGACAGACAGACTAGCTTGGCTCATTGCCTATTAGGGCACTTTATAGACACCAGCATATCAATTGGCATCGGGAGCTAACAACACAATGTCTCTAGTTCAGTGGAGCAAAGGTGTCTTCAAATCAAAATCCCATCATTAAAACCAAATGAAGCCAAACCAGGACATGTGCAAAGCATAAAGAGGCCATCCTTATCGAGATTCCAGGCCAGGGATGGTGGTTCATGCCTATAATCTCCGTACTTTGGGAGGCCTAGATGGTAGCATCACTTGAGGCCAAGAGTTTGAGACCAGCATGAGCCACAGAGTAAGAGCCCTTCTTTACAAAAATAAAAAAAATTAACTAGCTGTTATGGTACATGTTTGAGGTCCCAGCTATGTAAGAGATTAGGAGGCCCAGGAGGGAGAATTGTTTGAGCCCAGGAGTTCAAGGCTACAGTGAGTTATGAGTGTGCTACTGCACTTCAGCCAGGGCAGAGTAAGACCTGTCTCAAAGGAAAAAAAAAACAAAACAAAAAACCAGCTGCTGTTTTTGCAGAAATCAATAAGCTGATCCTAAAATTCGTACAGAAATACAAAGTACCCAGAATAAAAATTATAGAACACACTTACCCAAGTCAAAACTTCCTACAAATGTACAGTAATCAGAATAGTGTGATATTCGCACATGGATAAACACGGAAGTCGATGGCACAGAATTGAGAGTCCAGAAATAAACCCTTAGATTTATGGTCAATTGATTTTAGGCAACAGTGCTAAGATATTTAAATGTGGAAAAGCATTCTTTTCAATGAACTGCTAGGACTACTGGATATACACATGCAAAAGAGTGAAATTGAAGTCCTACTCCATGGCATATTCAAAAATTAACTTGAAAGGAATCAAAGACCAAAATGTCAAGGCTAAAATTACTAATCTCTTAGAAGAAAACATAGGCGTGAATCTTCATGACCTTGGGCTAGAAAATGGTTTCTTAGCTATGAAGTGAAAAGTAAAAGTGACTAAAGCAAAATATATTGACTATCAAAATTAAAAATTTTTGCATTTCAGAGGACACCATCAAAATTAAAAAAAAAATGGGAAGGAAGAAAATATTTGCAAGTCATATATCTGATAAAGACTGTTATTCAGAACCCCTACACTTGGTAATAAGACAAATAACCCAATTAAAATGGGCAAAGCATTTGAATAGATATTTCTCCAAATAAGATATAAAAATGGCCAAATAAGCACATGAAAAGATGCTTACCCTGTTCATCATTAGGGAATAGCAAATAAAAACTACAATGAGATATGGCTTCACAACCATAGGACGGCTAAAATAAAAAAGATGGATAGTAACAAATTTTGACAAGGATGTGCAGAAATTGGAGCTTTCATATTTTGCTGTGGTGATGAAGAATAGTGTAGCCTGTCCGAGCTGGGATGCTAGGGCGCCGGACCCGGCCCATAAAACTGCCAGCATGCAGCCGCTGTGCCAGCTTACTCAGGGTAGCCCTTGTTCAGGTCTCAGGTGCAGAAGCACCTTAGAAGTCACAGTTAGCAGGAGCGAGCAGCTCAGCAGCAATCTCTCAGCAGTAGTCTTAGTAGGGGAGCGCCGATCAGGCATCCTCTGAGCAAGATGTGGAGCCAGAGGAGGAACCCCGCCTAAGTTTTCCCAAGGCTATTTATAGAAGTAATCCCGTGGCTACCTACACCACAGGTGTGGAGACTGCTAACCCATGATGTACATACTTTCGTGCTCTCGTGCGTCTCATTAACGAGTGTCAATGATGTTAAATCCCTTCCCCAATCCCTTATTGCCAAGGCATTTCTCACCGGTGCCTCCTACGGTGGCCACTTTATGGAAACAGCCTGGGAGTTTCTTAAAACTTAAACACAGAATTGTCATGTGATCTGGCCAATAAGAGATGTGAAAGTATACATTCACACACAAAAAACTTGTTCATGAAAATACACAAATAGGTAGAATGTAAATAACCAAAATGTAGAAACAATACAACTACCTCTCACCTGAGGAATGAACCAAATGTTGTATATCCAAACAATGGAATAGTATTCGGCCATAATTCAAATGAGGTCCTGATGTTACTACAGCAGGGGTGGACCGTGGAAACAGGATTCTAAGTGAAATGAACCGGACACAGAAGGCCATATATTGCATGATTCCACTTGTGTGACGTGTTCAGAACAGGTGCATCTGTACAGACAGTCTATTGTTAGAGAAGGCAAGGAGGCTGGGGGCAGAGCGAATGGGAAGCAACTGCTAATGGGTATGGTGTTTCTTTTCAGCGTGATAAAAATGTTCTAAAATTGCTTGTGATGATGGTCACACAACTCCGAATAAAATAAAAACTATTGAATTACATGATTGAAGTGAATGAATTGTACGAACTGTGAATTATATATCAGTAAAGGCATTAAGAAGAGGAAAAGTTAAGCATGCCTTGCATTTCCTTCCATTCTCAGAGATAACACGAGGAGTGGTATCAAGTCCAGTTTATGTGAGTTTAGATAATTCTTAAGCTGTGATTACGAAGCCCCCTATGACTCCTTTGGCCTGGAGGTAATTTCATTCTTAGGCCCTCAGGCAGGGCCACCCTTAGGGGAAGCGTGCAGTAGCTGCGCTGGGGAGGGAGGAGACAGAGAAGGGGACAAGGAGCAGGTGTCAATTTGAAGAGTTGCGATTTCAGGAATCTGGTCCTGCCATGGTCCTAATTTTTACATCCAGGCAGTTCGGCTTCCTAGGCGTAGCTTTGTGTCTGGGCCAGCCCAGAAGGATTTAGCAAAACTGAAGGACCCAGTGTTCATTTGGGGGCAGATAATCAGGGAAATGGGTAAATGCCGGCCAAGCTATCCCACACGTGGGACCTATGTTTGTCTTAAGGTGCACCTGCTCCAATACCTGACCCTCTGATTGGCCAAAACTGTCTTGAAGAAGGAGAGGAAGCTCACCAGAAGGAAAAAGATGGGAAAACAGGGAAAAGCCATTTCACGGAGAATGAACCACACTTCCAGGAATGGTGAAGGACTAGTTGTGGTGTGTGCCCTTTCTCTGGGAACCTTCCTCACAGCTCCCCATGCTACAGCTCTGCCATTTAGTTGGCTTCATCCCACCCAGCAGCTGGTTCCCTACCAAGCTCACAAGTGAGTCCTTTATCCAGAGCCCTCCAAAGAGTGGGCACCTTCTCTGTTTTTCTCTGCCTCGATGTCTATCCCTGTGCTTTACCCAGGGTAGGTGCTTAGCAGGTTCCTTAGTTTATTTGTTGATTAGTGATTGTTGTGACATGGGACGTAAAGGTTGTAGCCTTCTTGAGAAGACTAAGGACAGTTGCATCATAAGAAACATAGGTCTGTGGTAAGGTGATTTGGTAATTGCTCATCAGCCAAAAAAAGAGTTTCTTGCTTTCTTTTAATTGCCTCATCAACTTCATAATCATTTTCTTTTTAACCAGCGACCTTTTGGAATGCTTGCTCTGATACCTCAGAGAATGTCAGATTAGGGGAGAGATGAGAGGCAGAAGATTAGAGAAGCTGTGAGGGAGGATGTTTTACAGACACATCTCCCGATCGGTTGGAAGATGGGATAGGAGGAAGGTCAGCAATTTGAGACCAATCAAGTGGACCTAAAGGCAATAAAACACAGGTGTCATCTCTGGATGCAGTTCCATACTTACCCAGCTGGTTTGGAGGCATATCAAGTCAAGAGATTGACGTTAGGATAATGTGTGCACTTGGGGGCCCGGAGAGTGGCTTGGATTCAGAAGCTTCTTTGGAATCGACAGCAGTTCAGCCACAAGTGGATGGAACCCTCAGTTCTGGCTCCCATTACTGCAAATAGAAGTTGAACTCAATTCCCCACCACTCCTCTCCAAGGAGTGATTTGGCAGATGGTTGGAATGAAGCCTGAACACAGTGCCCCTCTATATGGCCCAGAGGAGTATGCTGGGAGCTGGCTGGCTGGCCTCGCTCATCTGCTGACCAGCTCAGCCTGGAAATGAATGCATTCAATTGCGAATACAAATGAAAAGAAGTGTTGCAGACCCCGGGACAAAGAAAATGATAAATAGCCTCATTTCATTTATCCAATTTCTGCTTTCTTTTTTATCTAATTTCAAATTATTTTCGTGGAGGATGCACATTTTATCAATAAATCACTATTTTGAAAATGACAGAAAATAGAATTTAGTAAAGGGATCTTGCTCTCCATATGCAATTGATTTTGGTACATAGTAGCAGCCATGCAGGGGTCCTCCTTGTATGTAAGCATTTTGAGGTGGCACTTGTGTCACTCATCTTTCTCCTCTCCCCTCCTGGTCCTCTCCAGCAGCCCTGCACAGTGCCTTATGTCATTGGCAGAAGGTGGAAGGCTAAAAGCACTGGAATCCATGTGCCGTCAACTGCTAGTTGGCTAGCCTTAGGTGGGTCACCCCCCTGCCTAAGGCTGCTCCGATCATCATAGGATATGGCAATATATGACAGGAAATGCTAGACCTTTACATCTATTAAGTGTTACTAGGGCTGGGACGAGGGTGAGACAAGTGACCCCCATACTTGAGTGACCCTGAGAGTGAGTGCCTCATTAAGTTTTGTGCCCCAGGCCCCTCACTTGCCTCACCCTCACTTCATCCTGACCCTAAATATTACACACACATGGTGAATGAATGAACTTCCCTCAAGGAGATTATGGGGGTGTAGAGCAGATAACTCCACATATCAGCAGTTCAAACCAAAGAAGGCAGCAATAAAGTCCATATGAGTAATTCAGGTCCTATGCCATGGGGATTCTGAGGAAAGTGGCGTCATTTCCTGCTAAGGCAATCCTGGAAAACTTCGTGGAGTAGGAGAAATCTGATTGCCAGCCCTGAAGGATGTAAATAGTAGCTAAATGACACAGCAACAAGAGCATGTTCCAGAGTCAACTTTACCATGAACTAGATACATGACCTTAAACAGTCACTTGGCAAATAATAGATCTAATTTCCTAAAGATTGCTCCTGTAAATAGTGGCATAGAGCATCAGAAAAATCCAGGTTTTCTGAAAATGTTACAGAGTTAGTGAGCACATTCCCTAAAGTTTCATGTGGACCAGTGGCTGCCTGAGGAAGTTGCTAAATGAGTTGACAGAAATTGATTCAAATGTTCAGACATGGTTGGGATGGGGTATAGTTGGGTATTAATTTTAAAGGTGGTTATTTTGGAAATATAATAATATTTTCTTATTACAAAGATAATTTGACTTCATAACTTTGCCACTGATAAGTAACTTCTTGGATAATAGTGAATTTTGGTATGTATATACAGTTTTTTTAAAAGGTGGAATTGTACTATTAATACAGTTCTAAAACTGTTTTCCCTCTATATTTCATAGTATATCCTCAGCAAATCAACATATATAGATCTACCTAACTTCCTTTTTAAGGCTGTATACTTTTCCATCATATGGTCATAACATAATTTCCTTCTAGTCCCTTGTTGATGGTCATTTTAGTTGTTTTTTAATATAAATATTTCTTCCCTTGAGCAAACATGTACAATACATTAAATATATGGGGCAATATATTTATAGTAAATTCTTGGCTATGGAATTGAGGAGATGGCATCAATATATCTTGAAAGATGCTTTGATCTTACTAATCATTATTCAGTTTATACTGAATGCCTGAATATGAAATACTGGCTGGAAGAAGGTAAGACTGGGAGCAGGCAGGAAGATATTGATGAAACATACCTATAAAGTTCCATCTCAGGCCATTGGTTTGAGACTTGAGGCCTCATGTCCTGTTAGAGACATAACAGAAATAATGCATTTAAATTGAAGAGGAGATGAATTTGTTGCCTGGCATGGAGATAGAACAATAATACCTTTTTCAAAAGAGCTTTGCAGAAATAATCGATCATGATACAGTTTTATTCAATTTAATCAAGATAAATAGTTTCCTGGATGACAATTTCATGTCTTATATGAAGGTTTGCTTGTTCCTTAAATTTCCCTCTCAGTTGGTGATTTTGCTTCCTAATTTACTGAGATATTAGTGGCAACTAAAGAAGAAATTCCAGTTTCCCACCACTATAGTTACTTAGCATGTATGAAGACGATTATGTGATTTTTATCTTCAACTCTATTATTTTGAGGAATTATATTAATAGACTTTTTAATATTGAACCATCTTTGCATTCCTGGAATGAATCATAATTAGTCACGAAGTATTTTTGTTGTTGGTGTTGAATTCGATTTGATAACATTTTTGCTTTTTAAGAAAGGGTCTTCCTCTGTTGCCCAGGCTAGAGTACAGTGGCATCATCATAGCTCACAGCAACCTCAAATTTCTGGGCTCAAGCGATCCTCCTGCCTCTCCTTCTCAAGTGTTGGGACTACAGACATAAGCTACCATGCCTGGCTAAGTTTTCTATTTTTTGTAGAGATGGGGGGTCTCACTATGTTACCTACTCTGGTCTTGCACTCCTGACCTCAAGAGATCCTTTTGCCTCAGCTTCCCAAAGTGCAAGAATTACAGACATGGGCCACTATGCTTGGCCTATTTGATAATATATTTTAAAAATACATTTTATTGTGAATATTTAAGGTATACAATGTGATGTTATGAGATGCATACAGATAGTAGAAAGATTACTGTGGTAAAAAGATTAATATATCCATTATCTCACATTGTTATTTATTTTTTGTGTGTGTGGCAAGAGCAGCTAAAATCTACTTATTTAGCATGAATTCCACATTAAGTACGATTTTATTACCTGCAGCCCTCTTGTTGTATCTTAGATCTCTTGACTTGTTTATTTTTGCATAATATGTTTTTAGTGAGATTGAGTCTTTTTTTCTCTTTTTGTGAAATCTTTGTCAGTTTTCTTATTAAAAGAGTTTTATGGTTTTATGTATGCTCTAGAATACTGTCATCACAAATAATCTGATTTAAAAAAATTTTTTGGAGACGGAGTCTCACTCTGTTGCATTGGGTAGACTGTCATGGCATCATAGCTCACAGCAACCTCAAACTCTTAGACTTAAGCAATCCCCTTGCCTCAGCTTCCTGAGTAGCTGGGAATACAGGCACCATCACAAAACCTGGCAGTTTTTCTATTTTTAGTAGAGATGGGGAGTGGCTGGGAGGGGTCTCACTCTTGCTCAGGTTGGTGTTGAACTCCTGCTCAAGCAATCCACCCACCCTTGGCCTCCCAGAGAGCTAGGATTATAGGCATAAGCCACCACATCCAGCCCAATAATTGATTTTTAAAACTTTGGTTAGAACTTTCCTGTGAAACCATTTGTACCTGGCGATTGTTTTGGGATCAGGGAGGTGCACATCAATAACATTATCTTCTAAGTTGAAAGTGTCCTGTTTGGACTTTATGTCTTTACTGTGGTCAGTTTTAGTAAATTATATAGTTTCTAGGAAGTTATACATTTTAACTTTCAAGTAAATTATTTGCAAATATTTATACAAAGTAATCTCTTATAATTTTAAAATTTTCTCTGTCATTATGAACATTTCCTCTTAGATATTTATTTTGTGTATTCATGCTTTTCCTCTCCCTTTTTATTGCTAAATTTAAAAAATTGCATATGAGTTTTACAGTTTTTGTGTTTATTAATTAATTAGTTTTTGCTTTTATCTTTTTGAATTTCTCCCTATATCTCCTTTTGGTTTATTTTCTTTTTCTAATTAGTTGAGTTGGATATTGAATAATTTATTTTCATTTTTGTTCTCACTGATGTGATTATTTAAGATCTATACAATCTATAGATTTTTCATATGAGCACTACTTTAGTATGTGTTTTCATTATTAAGGTTTTTCTGGAAATTTTCTGATTTTATTTTGCATATCACTTTGACCCAAGAGTAAAAGTGAAAGGGAATAGTTTAAAATGTTTGCTAGCAATTTATAGTTTTATCATAAAGTGGTGAGAATGTTCTTAATGATATTTCAATAATTTAGATTTCCTTTATTGCTTAACATATATGGTCTGTTTTCATGATTGATCTATATGCACATGAAAAGAGGACTATTTTGTATTTGCAGGGTACAGGCTTGGATATAGAGCCGTAAGATATATGAGATATGAAGTCAGACATTAGGTTCTCAAACTCATCCTAGAAAAAATGCTGCCTACCTTATTGCTGAACATCACCACGGTCACCTGCAAAGGACTTGGTTGGCCGTTGGGTAACCGTAGTAATGTCTCTCTTCTCACAAGGCCTTTGTCCTCATGTGGTCAGTGTGCACCTCACCCTCACCCACTGCCTGGTTCCTCCTCCCAAGGGTTTCCTGCTACCTCACTCTCTTTCTTCTTTATTTTCTTTCTTTCAAGGAGCTGGCTTCTTAATGACTGGCCGTTCTACCTTTTTGTTGCACTTCATTTTCTCCTTTGCTGGGGCCTTAGGGCCATTTCCTGTTGGGATGTATTTTGGACCCTCCATTTTGACTGGCTTCTGTTTCCTTCCTTCCCTAAGTCCACTCTCCACGGACCTGGAGAGCGTGGGGTGTCTCCCTCCTGGTGGATTTCTTTTCTTCTTGGCCTCCTGCTTTGCTCCCTGGAACTCTCTTGCTTCTGTTGCTGCCCCAAGTCTGACTGCCTCCCACCCTCCTTCCCCACTGAGCAAGTGTACCCAGCATCTCCAGCCTGGGAAATTCAGTCCAAGGGTCCAGGATTGAAATGCTGTGGCATCCTGGGATTTTTTCCCTTCTTGTGTTTTTTCAGCTTCTTGCAAATTCTGGTCACTTGCTCACCCTTTCAGGGGTGTGGAGTAGCCTTTATTCCAGAGACATGGGACAGTGCCATAGATAACAAGGACTTCCTCTTCTGTTTCTTCTCCTTAGTGAGGAACTGTGAGTGGACAAAGGCCTCTGCTTCCTGGGGCTGGGTGACTTCTCTGTCCATCTGGCACTCGATGTGATTTCATGGTGCTCTTTGCACAGGGTCCTGTAGCCCTTCCTTTTCTTCACTAGTGGCATCTTGGCTGTCTGCCCTTGAACCCCATTCTTAGAGGGAGATGTGGCTCTTAATAGGCAAAAAACATCAGCCAAATAATTGTCATCGTTTAAAATTGAGTACTGAGTCTCCAGTTCTTCAATCATCATCATCTTCTTCTTTGCTTTCTCTGGGAGGTCAAGGCCCTGGGTTTACTTTGTAGATCATGGCGAACGTTTGGGTAGGACAAATTTCCCCACCTTAGACCATTTTTAGTGTAAAGTAAAATGGCATTTAGTCAATTCATATTGTTTGTTTTGCAACTGTCACCACGTCCATCTCTGGAACTCTTTCTGTCATCCCCAATTGAGACACTGTACCCATTAGACACTAACTCCCCGTTCCTTGCTGCCCTCCACACCCTGGTAACCACCTTTCCACTTTCTGCTTCTGTGAATTTCACTACTCGAGTTACCTAAATATAAGTGGAATCATACAATATCTGTTCTTTTGTGAGTGGTTTATTGCACTTACCATAAGGTCCTCAAGGTTTACATATGTTGTAGCATGTTTCAGAATTTCATCCCTTTTTGAGGTTGAATAATATTCCATTTTATCTATTTACAACCTTTTGTTTATCCATTCATCTCTTGTCCACCTTTTGGCTACTTTGGATAATGCTGCTATGATCGTGGCTGTACAAATTTCCCAATCCTTGCTTTCAATACTTTGGAGAATATACCCAGAAGAGAAATTGCTGGAACATATGGTAATTCTACATTTAATATTTTGAGGAACCACCATTCTCATGTGCAATTTTAAGTTGTTGGTTCTTTTGATAACCCGAGATTCCAAGCCTTCAGCTTCTGCTAAACACACCAGTGCCTGTCATCCATGGCACTTCTCTCTCTCAACCTGCACACCCAATGCTGATTTTACCTTAGGAACAGCTCCCTTCTCAATCCATGCCATTCCTCTCCATCTCCACCATCACCGTGGTTTGGTTTCTCTCTCTCCCTTTACTCAAATCAATGAGTGAAGTAAAAATTGTATTTCATGTCATTATTTTTGTAGTGTTTTTAAGCTCAACTAAGTTTTAGTAGCGGCTCAGTAAGTCCTCTGAGAACTTGTACAGGTTCTAAGGAGGGAAAGGTCAGGCCTCAGCAAGACATTGCTTGTTTTCTTCAAGGCTTGGCCTGTTATGTTCAGTAGGTTTTAGGGGCTCTCGATACGTATTGTGGTTTCCCTGTATATGGGCTCTCTTCAGGATCCACCTCTTCTATCTTTCCTTTACTCCTTTATTTGTAATCTGCATTCCCTAACCTACACTTAACATAAACTTTTCATGAAAAATTTAATTTATGCCCAGAGCAATTTACTAATTCAATGCCATCCCTATTAAAATACCAACATCTTACTTTCAAGACCTGGAAAAAATGATTCTGTGCTTTGTATGGAACCAAAAAAAAAAAACCTGGTATAGCTAAGGCAGTTCTTAGTAATAAAAACAAAGCCGGGGGTATCACCATACCAGATTTTAGGCTGTATTATAAGGCCATAGTGGTCAAGACAGCATGGTACTGGCACAAAAATAGGGACATAGATACTTGGAATCATATAGAAAATCTGGAAATGAAACCAACTACTTATAGCTGTCTAATATTCGATAAACCAAACAAGAGTGTTCCCTGGGCGAAAGACTCCCTATTCAATAAATGGTGCTGGGAGAATTGGATATCCATATGTAAAAAACTGAAACTGGATGTGCACCTTTCTCCCCTTATAAAGATTGATTCGAGATGGATTAAGGATTTAAATTTAAGGCATGAGACGATAAAAATCCTCAAAGAAAGAATTGGAAAAACATTGGAAGATATTGGCCTGGGGAAAGACTTTATGAGGAAGACTGCCATGGCAATAGCAAC